>WIGM01000483.1:0-34282 GCA_014235935.1 Colletotrichum musicola | reverse complement strand
GACCTGAAGGACCCGGTCAAGTGCACCGGGTTTACGCCGAGTCCCAATGGGCCCTTTTGCCAGGCGGACAACGCGCCGACGACGTTCTTCTATCGGGTCGAGTGCAAATGGGGCAGCGCGGCCGGCCGGATGGGTAGCCCGGGTGCTTTAATACCTGAAGAGGGTTACGGTGGCGGGGGAAAGCCTTGATTTACCTGTTGTGAGTGCTCATAGGGAGCCGAGGTGTAGTTTTCTATGTATATGAACTGGGAACTACTTGTAAGGTGAAGTCACGATTTCTCGTCTGCCATTTAGCTCCTTCAATACTGATGTAGAATATTAACTCAATCTCTAGCTTTGACTCATCTGAACTCGTGCTCTCATTTCTCCCCGAAAAGCAATCCCAGCTTTTTCACGTCACTGTTCCTTTTCCCCTCCTCTTCCAACCCTAAATCTGATCCAGCATCACATGCTTCTACTCATCTCCTAAGCGACAGCGAGAATTTGGAGACCTTACCGCAGGTGTTGCACTCAACTACTGCACGTGCCAGTGGAACACATTTCGCCCCTCCCATCTGAAAGTTCTTTGGACTGGTGTAGCCCATGTTCTCGCCGAAGGATTTGGGGTTTCGATGCATCATGGAGTGTAAATCTAAGGTATGCTTTGTTGCGAAGTTCGTCGCAACGACGTTCGTCGCAAACGGATTCGGGTTCCAGCGGGGAATCGAGTGCTCTTGATCCCGTTATATGAGTTTCCACACCATTCGCAACACGGTATACTTGGCCGCTCCGATTCCCCCTTCATCTCTCTCCAACCGCCTAGACAATCCTGGCCACCCCCCGATCACAACCATGCACAAGATAACACATCGCCTCTTTCATCATGGCAAACCCGAGCACGGAGATCTGGCCACCTTCGGCGAAGCCCTCGACCGTATCGGCTTCTGGGGCGCCTCCGGCATCAACCCGAACAAGATGACCAACAACTGCGTCTCCGTCTCCACTGCGCGCCTCCTCAACTACACCAACGTCGACGAGCTCTGGCAGGCGACATACGGCCAGGCGCTGCCGGACAAGCCGCTCGGCTTGAAACAGGTATTGGACCTGCTGAAAAAGACCGGCTGGGGCTTTCAGTACAAGATGTTCGAGCCCGACGACGAGGCCGGGCGTTCCGCGCTGCAGGTCATGCAGCGCGGCTTCTCGCCCGACTACCCGACGGCGTTCATGGTGCTCTACCTGCGGGTCGACGGGACGGGCCACGCCATCAACGCAACGTACGACTTTAATGACTGGAAGACGCCGGTGATGTGGGGCTTCTGGGATTTCCAGCGCCAGTCGAGGGGGGAGGATCGCTCTGACGACGTGAAGACGGCCGTGCACATCGTCGTCCTAGAGCTCGAGCTGCCGAAGGACCATAAGAAGGGGGAGGTGCTTTGGGAGGAAATGAAGCGGCGGGAAAAGGCTTTAAAGTCGTCAGGGTCGTACTACTACGGGTATTCCCTGGGCAGTATCTAGATCAGTGTCCGCTGTTCTGCTCGAGCCGCGCCGCATGGGACTGTCTGATTCTTCGGGGGTTGCGGAGTCTCTTAATTTCTAACGGCTATCATTAGCAAATTGACTGGCGTCTTTCTTGACGAACCTACAACCCTTGAACCGTTGAATCCCCATCCCCGAAGCCACCCTGGCCCGGACCGCACTGGTAGCTACGGTGGGCTCGTCTTCTCTGTTGACCTCGGCTGTCTAGTTAGTGTCAAGTCCAGTACGATGGAACTCGGCGTGCGATATATGGTTGATGGCGAAAGTTTCTGGTACAACAATGACTATGCGAACTTCCGAATCCGGCTCAATCAAAAGCGTATGGAGGCACGAGGCCAGGATACAGACGATGTCCCTTTTGAATACCAACTAAGGGGGAGGAGCGGGTACAGAATGAGTCCTTGGTCCAGTCTGGGGCTTGAGCCTATTGAACCCTGTCATGCTGATGTTAGCTCTATGACATCCAATGGTACTTGTAGGTAAGTACGAATTCCGCATTCCCCTTTCTTCAGCCGGCTGATTCTTCCTGGTAGGAGCTTTAGGAGTCCCTACGTCCCGATGCCCTGCGCCCTCTCTAGGAGATATGATCTATCGGGTTGTTTGGCTGCCGCCATTCCTGACGCAGGCAAGGCAACAACCGAGGTGACAGCTTTGGCTAGTCGATGTTAGTGCCGAGGCTACTTATGAACCACGGCGTGAGTTCAAAGGATTCATTTGTTTGGATGTTCGTCCGGAGCAGGTTTCAAATTGTGACTAAGGTGGCAGGAAGTCGAACAAAATTCTCCAGGACGAAGACAAAAAGAGAGGTTCAGGTTGAGATCTGTGTGATGAACATGTAAATGGCGTCGTCAAAAGAAGGAGTCATACTTCTAACCTCTTTTCGTTCAATCAGACTCCCCGCCCAACTGCTGTGTCTTTTTCTCGCATCACTATCAATTCATTGTCTACCACCGTACGGCGAAAGCGGCAAACTTAAGCAAAAGTAGCGCTTCGAGATGGAACAGAATGCGGCGTTCAGGGCGAGGATGTACTTCTCTAGCTGCGGGCGCGTGAGCTTGCCGGCGTCGAGGGCCTCGAGGACCTCCTTGGCGCCCGGCTTGAAGGGTTCGTTCCAGGGCTCGATGAAGATGTCCGTCTCACGGTCTGAGGTCTTTTGAAGGGCTTCGAGGGTCTCGGCGAGACCTGAGAGCTCCGTGGTTCCGGCGGGTGGCATTTTGTCTTCTCTCTTTCTTCCTGTGAGGTGGGTGATGAGGTTCGTGTGCTGGCTTTAGATTGACTTCTTCGGACGTAAATGACAGGTCTTCGTGATGTTAAAGGCGCCGATGCGGTTTACAATTGATGTTGTAAGTCGAGGGTCGGATATGGCTTGACTTTATACCTATGGAGTGGGAACCCGTTCCCCTTGGATGTTATCCTCCACGGCCGGGGGGAGTGTAACCCCGAAAGCAACGCCTTTTCAAGATGATTGAGAGGATAATAGCTGATCATAATGAAGGTCTATCAGCGATTTTATTTTTGGGACATCCTACCCTTTTCTTTGAGTTCGTCAATCGACGTCTTTTTGACACGTGACGCATCCGGGGATACTTGACCTGCGGCATTCAACTACATGAAACGGTAACACCCCAAAATCTCCACAAAGACTCCCTCCCTCCCTGAAAACTCCCTCAATCCCTCTCAGGCAGGTTCCCAGGCAAATCGCGGTACGGGTTCTTCGGGTCCGCCATCTCCTCCTCCACAGTCTGCAGGTTCTTGATCACCCTCGCAGGGCTTCCGACGGCAACCGAGTAAGCAGGAATATCCTTGGTTACAACGGCGCCGGAGCCGATGGTCGTGCCGCGGCCGATAGTGACGCCGGGCATGATGGTGACGTTGCCGCCGATCCAGCAGTCGTCCTCGATGCGCACGGGCAGGCCGTACTCGACGAACTTGATGCGCGAGAGGACGCTCGTGTCGTGGCCGGCGCAGTAGATGCCGACGTTGGGGCCGATCTGGACGCGGTCGCCGATTGTGACGAGGGAGACGTCGAGGATGGTGAGGCTGTGGGTGTTAGTCCTTGATTCCTTTCCGTGGCCAGCTGTCCAAGTAGTCGCTGTAGGAGATGGCAACGTACTTGAAGTTGGCAAAGCAGTTCTTCCCAAACACAACATTACACCCATAATCCACCAGCAGCGGCGCCTCGATGAACGTCCCCGCGCCGACCTTGCCCAGCATCCTGCCCAGAATCTCCGACTTCTTCTCGGCGACCTCGTCCGCGGTGAACTTGCGGTGGTCGAGGTCGTTGAACTCGCGCGCCAGACAGCGGCCGCGGTGGCGGCCCTCAACGAGGATGGGGTCGACGGGGTTGTACCTGCGCATCATCCAACGCCACGACGTCAGCGAGCTGCGAGCCAAAAAGAAGACTGGAGTTCCGTCAATTGGAGAGGAAGATGGCCTTACATCATGCCGGAGACCATCTTCTCGTACTCCTCGCACCAGGGGGTGTTTTCGAGGGTGCGGGCGATCTCGATGATCTCCGGGTCCTTCTGTGCCTTGGCCATTGTGGTGACGGTGACGGTGCGGTGTTTGTCGGGTGAGATGTTGATGGTGGGGCGATTGCGGGATGAGGAAGTTTCTTGGGTAGTTGCTTCGAAATCTCAGCGGGGCTGCAAAGACTTATGAACGAACGTCACCGAAATATGAATTAGCTGTCCTCAAGCTTCTAGATTCAGTTCCAGCTCTTGTTTGGTCTGAGGAAGGAGACATGGAGGGGAGCTTGAGCGGAGTCTCCGCCCCCACCACCCCACTAAGCCCAAAATGTACCGAAACGCGGTGTCATTGGCTCCAGAGGGTAAACTTCGGAGCTAGTGGCACCGGTACGGCGGCCCGGTGGTGGGGCTGGAGAAGCGATGAAGTTGGGACATATTCCCAATCGGGAATGAGCTCCCGGAATATATATCCCGTCTGAGGTCACCGCCTCAAACAACAAGTCTAAACATCGTCACTCGTGAGACGTTGGGTTTCGGCACGGCGGCAACCTGGGGTCTGGCCCTGCGTAACACGAGGACGTATATCCCGGCAGACCAACGAGCCTATAACTCGTGTCCTCATATTCGTAACCTAGCTACCGTATACACTCGAGAAATTCAGAATTGGCCAACCCCGAGCTGGACTAGATTCTGTGATCTCAGTGGTCAGACTGCTACAGAACGTTGCTGATCAGTATCAATAGGGGTTTAGTGACCCCCTTAGCCCATTTCTGAATTTTCCCAGACCATACGGTAATGCCAGTATCCGCAGTGTATCTGGGAAACTTTCGCTAGAACCTTGCGCCTCGCAGCCTCAAAATGCAAAAGGAAAAGCAAATAGTGCATGTCTAAACATATGCCAAATGCTGCGTGCTTCTCCTGCATCTAGTTACCCACCAGCGCCCTGCTTCCTCCGCCCTGCGATCCGCTGCCTCACACTCTGGAGCCGCTCCTCGTCCATGGCTGACCGCCACGTGCAGTCGTCCGCAAACTCGCACCACCGGCACTTGTACGCCTCCTCGATCTGCACGCCGCGGGGCTCGCGATCGGCCCGCCACCACTCCATGGTACTGCCCAGGTAGAGGTCCAGCGCGCGGTCGTCCATCGGGAACACCTGGCTGTCGATAAGCGAGCCGTCGCCGCGGTAGCGGTATTCCACGGCGAGCAACCGCCCGACCGAGTCTGCGCCGTGCGGAAATGTCTGCCTCAGCTCGGATTTGAGGAGCGGGAGCAGCTCGCGCAGCGTACCGTACCTGACGAGGTCAGGCGCTGTGGTCTGCGACCGGTTGGGTGCGTCGTCTGGGTCCGCATCTCCGCGCGTGCGAGATGACGGCGGGACGTACTCTGCGTCCGGCGAGGAGTCCACGTCGTAGGAGAGCTCGTCGTGGAGGCTACCAATCTGAGCAATGAAGGAATCCGAGAACGGCACGTCCGGGTCGAGGTTGTACCTCCTAAAGATGCGGAGGTAGTCCAGGTTATCTGCAGCCATCTCCGAGAGGAACCGCTGGTAGAGGAACAGCTGCACCTTTGCAGGCCGCAGCAGCGCCGGGCTGTTGGGCGCCTTCATAGAACCCCTCGTCTTCACGTCCGTCAGGTAGATCTTTGGGACCTTGGCGTTCCCCGCGCTACTTGTGAAGTAGTCTGTGATACTCGCCTGCGTATGGTTCCCGGACCCCTGGCTTAGCTGCACCTCGAATTCCAGGTCCGGGTTCTCGTACGACAGCCCGTCGATGACGCCGTTGACCAGGTTCCCGTCCACGAACCCCCAGACCTCAAGCTCGCGCGTCATGCCCGTGTCACGGAGGGTGCGCAGGCCCTGAATCAGGTTCCACATTCGCAGACCGAAGCCATCTTCTTTGCTCGCGATCTCGACCCGCACCGTCGTGTGTACCTCGTCCTCGAGGTCCTGGTGCACCTTGCTGCCCTGCTTCATCGCGGCGGTCCGCGTCCTCTTGCCAAAGGGTAGCCTTGTAAGGGTGTAGAGGTACTGCAGCTCGCACCACGCGCCAGCGGTCAGGTCGGTGACGGTGAACGGCTTTCGAGGGAAGGAGCGGAATCGCACGAGTGGTGATCGTGTGTCGGTCTCTGGCTCAGTCGGGGTGATCTCTTTCGTCTCAGGGGACGACGAGGATGCGGTGGTCTTGCAAAGCGCCTTGCTTACTAGTCGCTTCAAGTCAGTCAGTCTTCTGCCATCGTCACCGGCTCGCCGGCGCACTCACGATCCGGGTAGACGACGGAGTCGCCATCTGGCGCATTGCGACGGGGCTTCTTCCTCTCAGAGCCAAAGGTAGGCCCGCGACGGCCGCGGCGGGGCGTCTTGGCCGCAGCAGACGGCCCGAGAGAGAAGTCATCTGCGGGCGCATCGTCTGTATCGTACAGGCGGGACTCCTCCTCGGCGACGGTGTCGATGCCCAGGTCGGCAGCGACGGCGGCGGGTGCGGGGATGAGGTAGGGGACGTCGGTGATGAGCTGGGTCAGCAAGGTTTCGTCTTCAAGCGAGAGTTCGTAGCCATATTCGTCGTCGGCATCAAGAGAGAGCGAAGTAGCCATTGTAGTGCGATATACAAGTCATGTCGGTGTGTGAGTGCGTGGAAGATCCCCCGTGGAGGGCGTCACGACCCAGCGGGGGAATCGCCACTAAAAGCGCGCCGTGAAGAAGGTGGCGACCTGGATGGTTGCGCGCTGGTACGCCAGGGCACGTGAATAGGCGGCCATCCAATGGACACTGAATGATTGACAATGACGCTGGCAAAGCGAGAAGGTACGTACCGGCAGACTACTTATGTAATCAATCGAATCAATCGCAGTCTTCAACCACCGCGGGTACTTAGGTACTTTGGTACCTACCCATCACGTCCTCCGAATTCATCACGTCTATAAGGATCATCATCATCAAGTTCAAGTTCATTCGTACCATTGCACAGTATCTAGAAAATTGAGCCAACGCTCGCAACATGCTCACTCAAATGCCTCCGGAAACCCTTCAATTCCTCGTAGCAAGTACCAGTATGCGTCACCAAGCAGCCCCTAAACCTTCACAAACTCATCCGCCTCGATATACTGCGCAATGGGCTCATATCTCCACCGCTTAAACCTGCCAACGAACCCCTCAGGACAGTCAACCCCCTCCCCAGCTCCATTACAAGTGGCAAAGGCGCCAAGGAGAGCACCGATGAAGGTCCCGCTCTGCGCGCTGTCGAGCCTGGACACGAGGTAACTCGAAACTGAACCAAGCTCGACGACGTCGCCGTTGCCAACGGACGCACCGAGATGGAAGTTCTCAGGATCCTTGGTCCAAATGTGTAGCAAGATAAAACCAGCTTCGATCCAGTCCGCGGGAAGGGCCATGCTAACAGACGGAGGTGCATCCTTGCCGTGAGCGCGGAAGCGGAGGTGCAGGCCAGCCTCTTTACCGCAAGGTTTGAGATACACGATGCCAATGTCAGCGTGGTTCTCCTGCGCGAGGAAGATCGAGATGCCAGCCTCCTCGTTGACCTTTGTGGCCGAAGTAGCGTCCACATCGACGGTGAAGTGGAATACGGTCTGCGTCTGTCGCCGGCCGACGAAGGAGACTCCACGCTGGCCTTTGAGAGCGAGATCATCGGTGTGCGTCACGCCGGTGAGGTTCGATCGACTGGGAACGATCTCAAGGCCGGCATCTGAGAAGCCAAACATGCCCTCTGCGGGAACGCGGTGGTGCAGGAAGTGCTTCGGCATGACGGACGACGCGTCAAACACAAAATCGTCCTGGTCGCCATTAAAAGGCCCGTCGCCAGGCACATCGCGCGTCTCCTCGGGAAGCGGCCACACGTCCATACGCCCGCTGACGTTGGTGACGACAGGCCACTCGCCCTCATCCCAAGTAACCGGGGCCAGGACCGACTCCCTACCCATGGGATGAATCCTCACCTCCGGACCGGAGCGCGAAGCATGCACGATGATCCACCAGTTGCCGTCCACGTCGTCGAACATGTCCCCGTGGCCGACGCGCTGAAAGTATGCATTCGTCTGGCGGTTCGTGAGGATGGGGTTGTTCTCGTTCGACTCGTACGGACCCAGCAGGTTCTCCGAGCGGGCGATGGTCACGGCGTGGCGGCCGCCGGTGCCGCCCTCAGCGATCATGAGGTAGTAGTAGCCGTCCTTCTTGTAAATGTGCGGTCCCTCGGGCCAGTTCCCGCCGGTTCCGTTCCAGAGCTGGATGGGCGGCTGGCTCAACTCGCCAGTTTCGAGGTCGAGCTCCTGGACAATAATGCCCTGCTGCGCAACCCATGCCCTCCCATCTTCAAAGAAGATGTCAGGATCGATCTTGTTAGGATAGAAGATCAAGGGATCGCTCCACGCCTCATCACTACGCACATCCTTGGTGTGAAACAGCACACCTTGCGTCCCGTCGCCAGTATCTTCAAGCGTCGCCCCGTTGAGGATGTAAGTGCATATGAGCCAGAACTCCCCCTCGTGGAAGCGCAGCGTGGGCGCCCACATACCGTCCTGCTGTATGGTCGTGTTCCACGACGTCCCAGGGATCTGCGAGTCGCGGTTCCACGCGTGCGACTGCAGGCCCCAGTTGACAAGGTCCTTGGACGCGTAGACGGGGAGACCCGGGAAGGCGACGAAGGTGGATGTGGTGCAGTAGAAGGTGTCGTCGACGCGGATGCAGGACGGGTCGGAGTGCCAGCCGGGGAGGACTGGGTTTATGAAGGTTGAGTTGGGGGGCGTTGAGGTTGAGACGCCGCCGAGAGCGGCGGCGATGGCGAACAGCATGAAGAGGAATATCATCTTGTCTAAGAGAACTATGATATTGCCGTTGTTCATGGGATCTTGGCAGATGAGTGATTACGCTGTATGACTACTTATAGCTCATCCCGACTTCCTTCAAGTTACTATCAAGACCAGCCTCTTGAAGTCATCACGTACTACCACTCGCTATCGCGTTTTACCCGGTGAAGAGTACTAGTAGTCAGAGCAGCCTCTAGGGTTCCCCGCAGCCTTCATGCAAGTAATCGAGTAACTGCACGACATATGCACTAGTACTGGGTTTTAGCCGGGTAAATGTTCGTGATCGACAGGGTAAATGTAGCTACAGACCCATGTCTGTCCTTTTCCGCCTCGCCCTATTAATCAACTCGGAAATACTTCGCGATAGGCTTCATATGAGCTATGCCAAATTAGAGTAATACTGGCTATGGTTTTCCGGATATCCAGCTGATGGTGAGACAGGATCTTCAACGTACGGATCCACCCTGCGGCTTACGAAGAGCACTTGCGAGTTGAATACCTAATACGGATTCTCGAGGTTCTTGAACTCGAACAGTGGTAGCTGGCACGTTTCCAAAGTGAAGGATCCGGGGAGCGACTTTCCCGGCACGTCACGAGGAGAAGGGCGCGTATTCCATGAACCCCTCTTCTGGCGAGTTGAAATCTCCCGTAGCTTACCCTCCGACCGTCGGTCCCTCTGGCCACCGTGGGAATGAAGTTGTTGATGGTGACAAGCTCGAATGCAGCCAGGATGTAGGCAATCCTACCCAATGGCAAGAATCCAAGCTCAAACGGGAAATCAAAGCCGCTGGCATCAAGGCCAGTATGTTACACCTATTACTACCTAGCATGGCGGGCTCTACCTGCTTGCAGTGACCAGTGTATTAGTTTCGTACTTGCATACCATCAATGGATATGAGCTTTTTTGCCCGTTGCGACCGCGACGATTATGGTGTGGAATGGTATTGAGCTTCAGAGTCTTTAGCTACCATCCAACCATCCATCCATGTCTTTCGGATGATGGTCGTCTATACGGAGCTCACTCAAGAAAACATCCAAGGTCGCGAAATTTTGGGTTTCAATGTTTAGGCCAATTAAACGTTTGTACTTCTCTACCATTTGAGACGCCCAACCGTTTGGTACATTTAAGCGCTTAACTCGACTCGACGTTGAAACATACTAAACACTTTTTGGATTTAACGTTTTCATTCATTAAACGGTTTGACGAATTGAACATTTACACTGGCTAAACGTTTACAGTTTTTCGAAGCCGCCCTTGGCAAGGTCTCATCCACCCACCCGGCACCGCCCGCCTACTCCTCCGTGTCCACCGCCTCCAACTCCCGGTGCAGCTCCGCCTTGACCTCCTCATCCGCCCAACACATATCAACCCCATTCCTAACAATCTTTACCATATCCTTCTTGCTCATCCCGCAGTACGTATACACCTTTTGCAAATTCCCATCAACCCAGACGTCGTGCATATACACCGGGTCATCGCTCCCAACGCAAAACGTCACCCCCCGGTCCCATAGCCCGCGAATCTTTGCGAATAGCACATCCGTCGGCGTCCGGCGGTGGTACGCATGCGGACACAGCGTCAACCCGATCCCGCGCTCCTTCAGCCCCGCCACGAGCTCCTCCTGGTCCGCAGCATCAAGCCCGTGGTCGATCCGTTCCGCCCCCCTCCCTTCGCGCACCTCGAATATCGCCTCGCGCATGTGCTCGTAGGTGTCCACCTGCCCAAAGTCGCAGTGCATCGTGACGCGCAGGCCATCCGCCTCTGCCCTTCGGAAGCCCTCCTCGAAGAGCATGGGGGGTTTCTTGAAGGCGTTGCTCGCGAGCCCGACGGCGTGGAAAAGCCCCTTCCCCCCGGGGATAGCCGCCCACGGCCGCGCGGTCTCGTACTCGGCAAGCCCGTCCTCGACGCCCTTGTCGCGGATGAAGCAGAATATCCAACTCGACCTCACCCCAAACTTTTCCTTCCCATCGCGCTGCGCCCTAAGATACCCATTCATGACATCCTCCGCGCGAACCCCGCGGCTAACATGCCCCTGCAAATCGAAAAACGGCTCCACGTAGCGCACGTTCATCTCGTCACAGCGCTGGAAGTAATCCATCGCCATGTCGTAAAAGTCCTCCTCGGCGCGGAGCACCTCGCAGCCCGCGGCGAAGGCCTCGAGGAAGGTCGGCACGCCGGGGACGCGGCCGTTGATTTCGGGCCGGTGGTTGAGGAGCACATGATAGGAGGCGAGGAGGTCCTCGTAGGTCGCGTAGGGGAGCGGGATGGCGTTGCGGTGGGCGAGTTTCCAGCGCAGCGCGGGGCGGAGGGTGCCCTCTATGTGGATGTGGAGCTCGACCTTGGGGAGGGCGGCTATGAAGGGGGATATTTCGAGGCCGTTCATTTTGGTGGTGATGATGTTGATTGGAGTCTTGGAGGTGAGGAGTATGGCCAATCATCTGAGAGTCAAGACGTTGAAAAGAGACATCTCTGAGTCTTCACATTGAACAGGAGCAGTCCGGGCCGGGCTTACGGAGTAGTCCGCAGCAGCTCCGCCGCGTCGGACACTGGCCGACGACCTCAATCATCTCGTCGGCTATATTACCCTTTCCCGTTCTTCTAGTGGCCGAGTTCTGGTCCGGATATCAAAAATCAACATGAGTTGAACCGGGGCACCGTCCGATGTTCGCAGCAAGTGTGGAGAATCAAGGAAAGGATTTCGATAACACTAAATTTTTGTTAGCACTTCTCCTCTAAGCCTGACTAGGGATCAACCTGACTCATCAACCAACCATAACCGCCAAGCCGGTATCTTTATCCTCCCTCCGCAGACTCTCACTTTGTAAATCCACGAGAGAATCTCCACAACGGACGACAAATCACCCACAACCCGACCGTTATTGGCCTGCAACAGCGGCACGCAGCGTGGTAGCGTCGCATCGTCACACTCGGACCCTCGCCGACGGGTGGAACGACAGCTGCGTTTTTACGTGCAGGAAAACACCGTCTATTCAGCGGACTCTAGCGGGCTCCCTTATCTCCCCTCACCCTGATCCCCTCCGGTTCGCGGTGGTTGGCCGGCCGGGGGACGAGGCGACACGCGGTACTCCGGGCCATGATCGGCAGATAAGCACATTTTTTTCACTACGTATCTTGCCTATTCCCCCGGTTCTTTGCCGCGGGAAGGGGAGTCGCATGGATGCTCGGCTTCTTCAAAAGGGTCACCACACCCACTCGCGATGCGGCTACCCTTCATCACGCAGAGGCATTCAGTTCTCCCCCCGACGAAAGACAGAGCTTGCTAGCCACCGACACAATGGGCTCGTCACCGGAACCCGCGCAGAGCAGCACCGCTCCCGCCGAGGACGTCGAGCGGAACCACGCCGACGCCGCCATGGCGAAGCGCGTGCTCTGGAAGATCGACCGGACCATCATCCCGCTGCTCTTCGTCACGTACATGCTCAACTTCATGGACAAGACGATCCTCTCCAGCGCGTCCGTGTTCGGTCTCCGCAAAGACACCGTAAGTCCACCGTTCTTTTTTCACAGCTTGAATGTGTCACGCACGGTGTTGACGCCCCGCAGGACCTCAAAGGCCAGGACTACAGCTGGGTGTCGAGCATCTTCTACTTTGGCTACTTCGCATGGACCTACCCAACAACACTCCTTATTGCCCGCCTCCCCGTCGCGAAGTACATGACCGGCAACACACTCTTCTGGGGCGCCGTCGTCGCCGCCACGGCTGCTTGCCACAACTACGGCGGCCTGCTCGCCGTGCGCTTCCTCCTCGGCTCTGCTGAAGCCACCATCACCCCCGCCTTCATGTTCCTCACCTCGACCTGGTACACGCGCGACGAAATCCCCACCCGCACGGGCATCTGGTTCGCGGGAAACTCCGTCGGCGGGCTCGTCGCGTCTCTGCTGGCCTTTGGCGCGGGGCACATCGAGGGCGGCATCGGGCCCTGGCGCTGGATGTACATCATCCTTGGTGTTCTGACGTTCCTGTGGGCGTTTGTGCTTTGGGGATTGCTGCCCGACACCATCTCCTCCGCGCGCTTCCTGACCTCCGAGGAGCGCCAGTACGCCGGCGACCGCGTTGTCATTGCCGGCACTGGCCGCACGGAGCAGACGCACTGGAAGTGGGAGCAGATGCGGGAGTGTCTGATCGACCCCAAGACGTGGCTCATCTTCGCCCTCGAGGTCATCTCGCAGATCCCCAACGGCGGCACCCAGAACTTTGCCAACCTCGTCATCAAGTCCTTCGGCTTCACCAGCCTCCAGTCGACGCTCATCAACATCCCCTACTCGCTCCTCTCCGCCGGCATCATCGCGGGAACCGGCTGGACGGCGGGCCGCTTCCGCAAGATGAACTGCATCCTCGTCGCCATCGTCGTGCTGCCCTGCATCACTGGCGCGGCCATCATCTACTCGCGCGAGCACGTCAGCAGCGGCGTCCAGCTCTTTGCGTACTTCCTCCTCTCCCCCGGCCCTGCCGCCATGCCGCTCGTCATGTCGCTTGTTCAGGCCAACTACCGCGGTGTGACCAAGAAGATGACCGTTTCCGCGCTGCTGTTCTTGGGTTACTGCGCCGGCAACATCGCGGGCCCGCAGTTCTTCAAGGCCGCCGAGGAGCCGCACTACAACACCGCCTTCAAGACCATCATGATCTGCTACTCGCTCGTCGTCGTGCTGGCCCTCGCCCTGAGGACGTACCTCCAGTGGATGAACGCCAAGCGCACGAGGGAGGAGGGATACGAAGGAAGTGCCGGTGGTGCTGGTGCCGTCGGTGGCGGAAAGGTGATGCGGGCGGACGGCAACGCGAATGATGTGGCGGACATGGTCGACCAGGTCGAGCTCCGGCCTGAGGATTACGAGGACGTGACTGACTGGAAGACCGCCGGATTCAGGTACAGGTTGTAGTCGATGTGGAGGAAGTCGGAAGACTGTAGGTAGAGTAGAGCCACTCAATCGAAGTGTGCTGCAACGTGATGCTCCACCGCTGCTGCATCGCCCTCGAAATCGCCACAAACAGGGCACGTGACAACCTCTGAAGTCGAATTCACCGGCTGTTCCGCGACATTCCCGCCGGCATTCCTCCCTCTCCGGCCGTTCTTCTGCTTCGCCGGCCGAATATAGGCCTCGAGCTCGACCTGCGCCGATGGTAGATCGGCCTCCTGCTCCGATCGTCGTCCCTGTCCACGGCGCGGCGGTCGTCGGTCTCCGTTGCCAACAGCTGCGCCCGTAAACTCCTGCGGCTGCTCGGTCGGTGCCCCGGCCGGCTGAGCTCCGGCGTGCGACTGCACGCGTCCGACGCGGCCGTCGGTGAGGCGCACCTTGATCCCGCGGGGGTGGTTGCCGCGGGTCAGGACATCCTGGACGGTGCCGGCGACGGTGCGTCCGGTGGGTTGGTCGGCCTTGAGGACAATGTTGACGCTGGCGCCGCGCACGACGGTCGATGTCGTAGGAACTCTGCTCATGATTTGGGGGGGGAGCTTTGTGTAAAATCGTGACATGCGAAGATTGAGACAAGATGCAGATAAAGGGATGTCGTCTAGTCGGAGATGTTTGGTGGAGGAAAGTACCTTGGAGGGAAAAAACCAACGACTGTGAACATCAGCTTACGTAAGGCATGCCACATCAAGGCCTGCCTGGGTGTTACATAAGCATGGGAAGGTAGGTAATGAGTGGATTGGCACCTCACCAAGGGCGGCTTCGAAAAAGTGTAAACGTTTAGCGGATTTCAACCGTTTAACCAATTTCAACCGTGGAACAACCGCTGAACATGTTCAACGTTAAAACTGCTTCAACGTAAACGTTGAACAAGCGTTGTGTCGTTTTAAATGCTTAACCAATCTAAACATTCAAATTGTGTAAACATTGAAACTTTTTTCTTTCCGCCTTGGATGACAGACAGATAGCCTGTCGTCATGCAAGGAGAGGTTGAGACTATCGATAGCATCGACAAAAGACCGGGAGAAATCCGGGGCAAACTCCTGGCTGTCTAATGTTTGATAATGCCGGCAGCAACTGACAGTTCTTAACATCATCAGCATCGCATCTTCTCAACCGACCCTACGCAGAAGCGTCAACCACCTTCTTCCCAACCTCGCGACGATGGAGGTACCGAATCACAAACGACGTCGCGATGAGCCCCACGCTCAACGCAATCATCGTGGGGTATCCCTTCGGGTACCGCGGCGCCTCGACCTGCTGCCACACGAGCAGCGGTAGCCAGGCCTGCACGACGTAGGCCATCTGATTCATCGACCCTGTCACAAGCGCGCGTTCTTCGTTATCGTCCTTGCAGATCTCGTGCGCCCATGCGAACGTCAAACCACTGATACCACCACCGAAACCCGCGAGCAGGAAGCAAGCCCACTTCCACCCGATGGGAATGTTCCACGCCGCGAGGCTCGCGTAGACAACGATGTTCATGACGCCGGCGAAGACGATGGGCGGCCACCGCGAGCCCCGGAAGACCGTGTCCGAAGACCACGCGTACATCATGGTCGTCACGACCACAATAGCCGACGTGATGGTCGGGAACGTGTTGACGGCCTTGACGCCGTACCCCTCGCCCTTGAGCCACAGCTGGAATCCCGGCTGACCAAGCAGCCCGCACCCGTTGTTGAAGAAGATGTACAGCAGCGTCAGCCCGTACAAATGCCAGCTCGTAAAGATCTTCTTGATCTTCTGCCTCGTAAACGGCTCCCTGCCGGCGCGGCCCTCGAGCCTCATGCGCTCCTGCGCAAGCGCGATGTCGTCCTTGGTGAAGTACCAAGCCTTGGTAATCTCAGGCACGTCCGGCAGGAAGAAGAACCCAGCAATAGCAATTGGCAGAGAAATGACGGTGTCGATGATGAACAGCCACTGCCACCCCTTAAAGCCCTGCACGCCGTCGAGGTCGTACACGGCGGCCATGAGGTACCCGCTGAACATGCTGCCGATGGACCCGCTGGCGTGGAAGATGCAGGACCTCTTGGCGAGCTCGTCCTTGCGGTACCAGGAGCCGATGATGTACTGCATGCCCGGGTAGAAGGTGCTCTCGGCGAGGCCGATGAAGAAGCGGAGCACGTAGAGCTGCGTCGTGTTGGTGCACTTGGTCATGAGGATCGTGAGGATGGCCCAGGTGACCTCGCAGCCGGGGATCCAGAGGGAGGGGCGGATGCGGGTGAGGAGGAGGTTACTGGCATGCATTAGCACACCGCACTCAGATAAGGGTAAAAGACGAAACGTACCTCGGAATCTCGCCAATGACGTAGCCTACGGTCCAGCAGGTCTGCATGTAGTTGAGCTCGTTGCCGAAGAGCTTCATGTCCTCCTTCATGCCCGACACGAAGGCGTTGTTGATGTTGATCTGGTCGAGGTACTTGATGAAGTAGCCCAGCGAGGCGAAGGTGAGGATCACCGCGTCGAGCTTGAACATGAACCGCCGCTCCTCGGGCGACTTGTCCAAAGTGTCCCAGAGGTAGGACTTCCATGTCGACTTGGGCTTCGCTTCGACGACGGCGGCAGCGGCGTCGACCGAGGTCGGGGATTTGCTCCGGGGCGAGTCGACGGCACCCGTCTTCTCGGTGATGTCGGGGGCTGCCATTGCGGAGTGGCTAGGTGTTGTCGAGCCTAAGAGCAGTGACGGTAAAGGGCGGCGGGTCGACGGGGAGCGAGACCATGTTCCCTTCAAAAATCGCAGAAGGCAGAGCTTTATACACCCCGAGTCAATCCTTCTTTGCGGCCTTTCTAGGCCGGCCTCGGAGGTTCATCGGACAGCATAGTTGAAGCGTCGAAAAGAACTGGGACAAACCGGGGTCGTTGGCGCTGACGATGATTCTGGGTACGATGACGTGCTGCTGGTTCGGCTCGCGGACAACATCCGATAAGAAGCTTCAGCGAGGCAACAGATATAAATTACACGAGCGAGGGATCTCGAGTGGAAGAGCACGGCTCACCGGCACGGTCCGAGAATAAGGCCTGGCCAAGCAATGATTGTCTCTGGGCAAGAGCTTGTATCCCTTCCTCCCGTCCCGACGCCAAGTACTCCTTAGCCGGAGAAAAGCCATTGTTGTTCCAGAGTTGTCCGAATCCGGGATCTCGTCGGATCTCGTCGATGGCGACATGGCCGGGAGTCCACGGGGGGTAAAGGATCGGGGACGTCGGACGGAGATAAGACGAATTGCCAAGTTCTGATGACAATTGCCTCCGATTCTGCATCTCTGCAGGAAATCCAAACCCGAAAAAGCCTGCGTCGCGCCGGCGATCGTGCCCTTTGAGAAAAAAGATGCCGGACGGCCGTTGGTCGTCGAGCACACAATCGGCCCCTTGTATCGCGCAACCCCCACTTGCGACGGAACTGACGAAACCCCGGATCCGCACCCGCGGAACACGGAGGAGGGGGAACCAACCAACCAACCAGCGGCAGGCTAACGTCTGACCGGCCGGATGAGAAACCCCTCATTCGTGTTTGGCTCAAGCTCTACAAGACCAAGGGTTGCTCTGGGAGGATGGCAGCGAGGAGAGAAACGGGCTAGGCGCGTTGCATGGCGTGCTGTCTTGGAGGTTTGGCATCGCGACTCATTCGCCCAGATGGTGGTTCGATGTTGGCGCGTTGGTCCCTGGATTCGTCACAATCGATGCAGATGAAGCCATAGATAGAGCCCTCAGACGGCCGTTTGACCCCGCGATTATTGGTAATCAGAGCTATTGCCGGATGGCATTGGTTGGACGCGAGGGGATGTTCTTGTGAGATGATCGCGTTATTTAACGGAAGCGTTGGCAATTGGGGTTGAGACGAGCATAAAAGAGGCTTGATTCCACGTTGTGAGAAGTCCTCTCCTCACTCAAATTCGGCATCTTGCTAGAACGAGTAGCTTCATCTCATTCGCACCACGACATCTCCAGACCGCCCCAGCTCACTAACAACCCCGATAAAAAAAGAAACGCGGCCTAAATCTTTCAAACATGGCCCCCGCACCCATCGACCCGACTATCACCGACGTGGCGGAGCCCCGGAAAGACACCCTCGGGCTCCCCGAGACCGCAAAGGCGAGACTGACCAAGGCCGGCGTGGACCTCTCCAACGGCTACCCGTACCGCCCCTCTAGGCCGCTGTACCTGCAGGACGCGATCAACATCCGCAACAAGAAGAGGGACTACGTCGACGCCGGGTCCAGGGCCGACAAGACAAAGAAGAACCTGTTCGGTGCCGCGACCAAGGTCACCGACCTCACCGCACACATCGGCACCGAGATCGAGGGAGTCCAGCTTAAGGATCTCACTGCTGAGCAGAAGGATGAGCTTGCACTATTGATCGCCGAGCGTAGTGTTGTCTTCTTCAGAGACCAGGACCTCTCGCCGCAGCAGCAGAAGGAACTAGGCGACTGGTTCGGAGAAGTCGAAGTTCACGTAAGTAACAGCCATCATGAATATAACAGCAGAGAAGCTAACAGGCTATCCCCCCACAGCCCCAAGTCCCGCAGGTCCCCGGCGTCCTCGGCGCCACGGTAATCTGGCCGGCCCTGTGGGCCACCGAGCGCCCCGCCAACTTCCGCAACCCGGGCGGCGCCTCCCGCTGGCACACGGACCTCGTCCACGAGCGCCAGCCCGCGGGCGTAACGCACCTGCACAACGACACCGTCCCGCCCGTCGGCGGCGACACCCTCTGGGCGAGCGGCTACGCCGCCTACGAGAAGCTATCGCCCGACTTCCGCAAGATCATCGACGGCAAGTACGCCGTCTATAAGTCCGCGCACGCGTACCTCGACCGCGACGACCCGGAGGCCGGGCCGAAGCACATCGAGCGCGCGCACCCGCTCGTCCGGGTGCACCCCGCCACGGGGTGGAAGGCGCTGTGGGTTAACAGGTTGTTCACGGACCGCATTGTCGGGCTGGACAAGGCGGAGAGCGATGTTATTCTGGGGTACCTGTTTGATGTGTTTGAGAAGAATGTGGATATCCAGGTGAGGTTTCGGTGGACGCCGAACACGAGCGCGTTGTGGGATAACAGGTATGTTATTTCACTCATGTCTGAAAAGACGAGTTTCATGGGCTAACACTCGAGCAGAATCACCATCCACAACGCCAGCTGGGACTACGAAGGCAACTACCCCCGCCACGGAACACGTGTCACTTCTCTCGCGGAAGAGCCGTACTATGACGCCGAGGCGCCGACGCGGAGACAGGCTCTTCGGGTCTTGGGCGATAATGAGAAGGAGGCCCTCGGGATTGATGGGACGACCAAGGGATTGAAGGACTTTTCCCTATAGGAGACCAAATCGATGATAAGCTTATTCCATAAGAAGTCTAACAAAGGGCGGAAAAGCGACGTAAGAGAGCTACTTGTTCTAAACAGCGATGGGTCATTTCTGACCATTGACGGGAACAACTGCACGATCTTCCAGTGAGAACTCCTCTCGGTTTCCGGTCCCTTTCTTGATGGAGAGTATCCCGGTAGACTGGCTCGAGAAAGTCTTCGTCGTGAAAGTGGACAAATCAGAAAGTCTCTTTCTCAGGCTAGTTCCATGTCCCTGCTCCAAGTCTGTTTCGCCGTTCATTGGCGCCCTTTTGGTGTTTGCGAACAGGTACCACGAGCCGACCGTCATGAAAGTCAGTCCGACAGTTGCGACGAAGTAGATCCAGATGTATGGAGACACGGTTTGGGTAGAATTATCCGGGATCCATTGAAAGAATGTCATAGAGAACATGGACTAAGGCGGACGTCTAAGCTTCTTTTCCGTAGCGAGGCGAGGGCCATGCTTACCGTGACGAATGTCGCTGGGAGGAAGACCATGGTCAACAGAGCTATAGACTTCATCTGACTCCCATCCTTTTTCGTGGAGAGTGCGATGTCAATGTTCGCCTTTGTGTGAGCCTGCAGTTAAGTGTTAGCTATTGCGGTTTAGTTCTGCGAGCCAGGTCTTGCGTAGCCATTACCAAGGACGTCGCGAGAGTTGCTCCTTGCATGCCCATTTCGCATTCCCTGATCATCTCTTGGTAGTCAAGAAGTATCTGTTCGAGTCGCTCTTTGATCCGTTGTCCTGCTTCTTCAACTCTGTTTCGGAAGTCAGGCTCATGATTCAGCCAGCATCTGGCCGGTAATTCTTCCGCATGCTGCCTCATCTTGAGCAACTGCGACCTCCAGGTCTCCAATCCATTTTTAAGGTGATTGGTCACAAGCCATTGTTCGACGGGATCATCTTCTTCGTCCCCGGCTTGCTGGGAGGGCTCCCGCCGAGGATCGTAGTCGCGGAGAGCGGACATGGTGGCGAAGAGCTTCGCGATTTCGTGTTTGACCATCGTATGGTGGCGTTTGCGCTCGATCTCTGCAAAGATACCGACAAGAAGAAGGGGATGAATCAATGTGTCTTCGGCGTTTCCTAACCTGCCACTGAAATCCTGCTTCACCTCTGGGCTGCACCCGAAGGCAATGGCGTGAGTTGTACCAGCGTCGATGAAATACGTGACCGACAAGGCTAGATCTCCGCGCCAATCGGCAGATGATCTGCAGTTGTACACTAGCTCACGATTAGGAAGACGATGGCGAAGTATCTTGAAGTTCCGACGTGCCTATGGCGGGTCGCGGAGGGCTTCCCATGTTGAGAAATGTTCTCGAGAACACAGCCGCATGGCTCCGATTGATGCATTTGACCATAGACCCATGAAGTGACCACTCTGTAATCATCCTGTCTAGTGTTCGATACGGGAAGGGCAAGTAGGACAGCAGCGCGGGATTGTGTGTTCCATGTTGTTCTGCCGTGTCATCTCGACGTGTTGCTAAGCTGAAATGAATGTTAGAAAAGATGAGATTCATCAAATGATTGCCCTTAGGGGATAAATACACAAGGGCGAGGTAGCTGCTGTTTGTATCGTCATCGAGACTTTTCGTCGGACCCTAGATTGAGACATCTGGTCAGGAAGGTCGTAATCCCGCATACAAGTTCAACGTACCCGTGTGAGCCAGGAGTCCCAGTCGCTGTCAGTATAGAGCGATTTGGATTCCACTTTCTTCTCGGGGCGTTAGATTTCAGCAAGCTAAAGGTGGGTTTTTGGATCCAGGTTTACCCGTGATTCCGTCATAAATACCGCGTCACTTGGCCGTAACCCAGGACGAAGTGTCCTTCGGTCTTTTGCGCTGATGTCGGAGTTGGTTCGGACCCAGTCCATGATGGCAGAAAGTTCGAGCTTGAGTGCACGGTGGCGGATTGGGCTGTAACGCGTGGGAACCCGAACCAATTTGACGTTAGAAATTCCAGAACATCCACCGCCAGGTCCCGGTGATCATGCCAAAGTGGAAGCCCAGTCTGCCATGTGTGACATTGAGCCTGAGGCAGTCATACTTCAACGACATGTCAGATTAATGAAAACAGCATTTCCGTGAGGCATTTCAGGCGGCCTATTGGGTCTGGCACATGCATGTTTCGGGGTGCGGGCAGGGGTTTATCGCCATTCAACTGGTCCGTTCTGCCTCGGTGAGCCTGCCAGTCTGCCTAGACGGCACAACCTGCTGCAGTGGATGCCCCCCTGCTCTGTTGGCTTCTTGTTCTAGTTGGACGGAACGGATGCTGCATGGGACCTTTTGGTACATTTAAGTCACCGAACTCGCCGTCGTTTGGAAGTCCGTCACTGAGGGCCAAACTCCACACCACGTCGTTCAATTCCAACACACGCGAGAACGCCGTGATTCTACATCAGTAAATCGGCCGTCATGCCGCTCGTCGACCAGAGGGTTATCTTTGAGTACGGGGACTATGACACGCTGAACGCCGAGCTGAGGCGGATTTTCCCTGGGCAAACATATGAAATCAAGGTATCTACATCTACGACTCCGTACCCGCCGAGAGCATGAACTAATCATACACGAACCATTAGGTGAAAGTTGGGTTCTTCCATATGAGAGTCCCCAGACCGCTTAGCAGGGTCGGTCAACTTTCAATCTCTACCTACGAAGTCATGACACTGTCATATGCTTTTGATTCTGATGGCATAGCCTGCAGGACCAAATAGCGCACATCGACGCGAATATGAGACTGCATTACCAGCAGCAAAACGAAAAGTTCTGACGTTATTTTCTGCGAAAGAACGCTGCAATCGGAGCTGTATGGAATATGTTTGCTGGTTTATTCGGTTTGTTATTCACAACGGGACTCCGGGACGTCCATCTGTGGGGCGGCGGGCCGTCGCGTCATCTACCTAGTACCTGATTCAGTCAATAGCATGTAAACAAATGTCTAGCATCCGGAATCTGAAATATGAAATGATGGCCCGAGATATGCTCGACCCATGCCATAACCACACACTACTATCGCCAATGTCTGACCGAACCTTTCTGCCAGCGAAGCTGCATATGCCCTGCCTTGGTGCTGCTTTCTCTTACTAGCTCGACCAAAAGCAGATGATTTGACGAAGTGTACCACCCAGCCTTCGCAAAGGATTCTTTTCCTTGTCAACCTCCTCAGTGCTGTTCATTTCCCTTACCGAAATACCCCCATTTCTTGACGCAGGCGTATACTGGTCCCCAGCCCCTGAGCCGTCCAGAGCTGATCGATCTCCATTCTCCTTCGCATTAGGCACGTGGTCTTCCCTTGAAGTCTCTGACTGCTCTTCAACAACGGTCATTGAACTTTCGGGACACTCTTTCAAGGTTGGTGTCGCGGAACCCGGGCCCCCAGATCTCCCTTCGCTTCTCCTCGGATTTGTCGGTGTTGTCGAAGTCACGTTTGAGGGATTGCTTTCCTCCACAGGTAACGCCGATCTCACACTGAGAACCTCATCTTCAGGCAGAACCGGAGTAGGGATGACGTTCGGCTGTGTATCGGATGTCGGTTTTGAAAGCGAAATGCGATATTGGGATTTGTACGTTCCCAGTCCTACACTGATTCCGTGTGACGGTGAAACGTTCGAAGTGTTCGAGTCTACACTGTGACGAGGGCTTGCCGATATCTCCCTTCCAGCTAGTATTTGCTGAGTAAAGACCCCAATGACAGGCTCTTCTGGTTGTCGGTTGCCGGCGTAGGGTGAAGGGGCCTTTGACTCCGTGGTTCTTGGAACTCCCTCCAAACAGTAGCTTTCGTCTCCGTGGCATCTCTCCACCATCAATCGGAGCTTCTGAACTACCTGGGGGCACTTTGCCCGCTTTTCGGCATCGGGGTTGAGCAGCGACTCAAGAATCAGGTCCAGAAGGTCATGAATATAGGCAGTGCAGTTCTTATCAGCGTGTAGATCATCCATCCACTATGCGAGCTTTGCGTCAGCAGTGGTATATGCTCGTTGGAAATAATGAATATTCAATTACCTTGACCACGGATGGTTTGAGTTGAGCAGTATCCCCTTCAAGATTGAAGAACTTGTCCTCCGTCAGCTCCGGGGTTTCAGGTTTAGGTATATCCTCTTCAAGCCTATCGTCTGAAAAGGTGTCGTTAACGGCGGAGACGCCCTTAAGCAACCAGACGGCAAACTCGAGATAGAGACAGCCCAAAGTCCACATGTCGCATGACTGAGAGATCTTGCTTCCAAGGATGTCACACTCTGGTGGTCTATAGGTAGGCGTGCGGGGTATCGATTTGTTAGGAACATTCATCATCGACCGCGAGTGACTGCTGTTGAACTGTGTGAAGCCGAAGTCAGCTATCTTCAGTATTCCGCTGATCATTTCGGAGCTGTCTCTGTCCTTGAACCACAGAATGTTCTCCGGCTTGATGTCACTGTGTCTTCCGTACGGCTGCAATCTTCGTTGGGGTTCCAGACATCCCTCGGTGAAGGGAACGTCATCCGGAGCGTCCAAACTGGATGGATGCTGGTGAATCCTCCGGAGACCGACACAGACCCCGTGGCATTGGTGGGCCATCCAAAGAGCCAAGTGCGCATTCAACACAGGCCGCGGGTTGAGTTCCCAAAGTTGACGGAGATTGCCAGTTGCCCACGGGAAGATTAGATAACAGCTGTCGGCATGTCTGTATGTTGCAAGGAGCTCGATTAGATTGGTGTGTGGCTTTTTGCTAAGCCTTTTCAGAATTTCGACCTCTCGATTGAATGCAGCCTCATTAGAGGACTTGAGCTTTTTGACCGCATAGTATGGGTTTTCTCCCTGCAAGACAGCACCAAGTCAGTCACGGTATCTAATCAATGACAAGTTTCTTACCTTTCCTCGGTTAAAGTTGTGATGCCCCTGGTGAATCCGGACCTTGAAGACAGTGCCGTAGCCGCCCTCATGCTGTTCTTCTTCCTTTCTCTCCTCGGACTCGATGAACGGAAGCAGGATGCTGTCATCGAGTTGGTAATGATGGGTTATTGAAAAATATGGTGAAAGCATCTGCCATTGGTAGCTTCCAAAAGCTTCCATCTCAAGGGCTTTCCAGCCCTCGAAAGCCTTTATATTGGCCTCGGCGCCGTCCTTTCGTCGAGGCTTCGGAGTTCCATTGGTGGACTCGATTGTGAACGGAAGATCAATGTCGCTTAAACCCTCTGTCATGAAGTGCTCGATTGCTTCAGACTTCTCGACGAGTACCAGGATTGCAAACAGTTTGCGGCCTGACGTGTACTTCTTTCCGGATTTGAACGGACTGCATACGAACTCTGCAATCTTTCGGCACCGACTATTGTCGGTGATGCCCTTTCCGTTCCCGTCCAGACCTTGCAACTCTTCCATGACGGAAGCGTGCGTAATAAGCCTGTCGAGACTGTCAAGGGGGATGAAGTGTCCTCTCTCCTTGTGCGGATGTTTGACCCTGGCCTTCCTCAAGTCTTCGGCAAGATCTATTGACGTAGGATCAAAGGCAGACTGGGGCTGCGCGGTCGAATCTCCTCGAAATGACTGGCCGACTTGGCCGAGAAGATGGTCTCGTGTGTCCTGAGCCAGTAACCCATTTGTTGTTTCCTTCAGCTGCTCGTTGAGGCCATAGTCGTGGAGCGTGGTGTTGGTTCCATCTGAAAACGATCCCGAGCCAATCTTTCTTGTGACCTCGTGTACCCCCTTCGGATTGATGTTGTCAGGCGGAGTGTTGGCCCCTCCCGGTACCGCTTCTGGAGGTGGGTCCAATTCGATCCTGGGCACTTGGCTGACGTTGCTACCTCCTCGGATGGCTTCGAGGGTTGGCGACGCCGCAGGTCGGATGAGCTGTGTGGCGTGATAGTCTTCACCGAGTTCCTGAAGCTACAGAGATCATTAGTTCGAGTATTTCAAGGGGGTACAGAGCAAGCCGTTCATGGAAAACCCACGTAGTTTGGACTATTTTCGGTCCCTCGATGAAGGTCATCAGTCAAATCATTTGGTGCCGTAGATTGATCTTGGTCGACTGCCAGCGGAAAGGCGACTTTCCCCGCGGGAAGGTCCTTTGGCGACTTGCTGTCTTCGGCCATGGCTGTCTTGAACGTGATACTCAGGAATTGAGCAGCAATCGAAGAATCGAAAGAATGAAGAGATTTGTCGGGTCTAGTGATTGCGAGGATCGAAATCGCGCATAATATCTTGGGGAGGCTGCGGCCATCGTTTTCGAGGGAATAGAAGGCTGCGGGAACATTGTTGGAGAAGGCTGTGTCTGAACCGAGCTGCAATAAGTCACTTGGCGCAGCGTCGGTGGGGGCGCACGCTCGTTCTCTGCACGGCCAGAAGGACGATCACCTGTAGACGCGGATGACATGGTGTAGGAACACCTCGGTATCGGTGTTCTGCATGCATGCATCATGGCCTTCTGGAGATAACTGCAGAGAGACGATGCAGCCCATGCGTGATGAAGGTGGAAGTGGCTCCGAGATGACAGACATATCGAGTGAGCTGGGAATTTTCGCCTCCGTTGGATAATCGTTCCCAACATTGAACGCACGACAGCGTACGGATATCCGCCGGGTATATTGGCCTAAGGGATGCAGAACTCACACCCTTGTTTTTCCATTTCGGACCCACGCCTGGGCTAGATGGGTATTGTACCCGCCAGGGAGAAAGTCGTGTATGTTCTCGTTGCCTTCGAGGTTAGACGAGGCAAAATCAGTGTGACAGGGTCGAATGCCGCGAATCACACCCGAGTCGTAAGAGGTTCGAGAAGGCGTCATGGCCGCCTTTCTGACTACGTTACATCGCATGCAATAAATATGCGCCGTGATGTTGGGGGCGACAAGAGCGGCATTCCAGTCCAACCCGACATTCCAAACAGCCCGCTCGAATCCCCGCCTCCTCTCTGCCCCTCTCTGTCCCATCTTTGCCCCCTCTGTGCATCTGCCTGCCCATGGCGGCCGATTTCTTTCTGCTTCAGTGGCCCGATTTCAATTGAATTGATAGAATAGGCCGGTGCCATTGACTCAACTTATACACCCAGCCCTGATAACCTACTACACAAACAGACATTTAGCAGAACACGTGTATCGGACTTACCTACGTGGAACATATGTATCGATGACACGTCTAAGGAGGCTGGGTTCTTGGGGACTGCCTCGCGGAACGCACCCAAGTCCGATGGGTTCCAGCGTATACTCATGTGAGTGTGGTGACTGACATTAGTGTCATAAGTGACAGGGTCGCCTCGCTTCCATTGACGCTTCTGACAAATGATTCGGCCACGCTGTCTGGTGCGGTACCCAGTAAGCCGGTTCGTGCCTCTGGTTAGATGTCTCGCAGGTGGTTGCCTCCTCTCCCAGGGCGGTTAGGGCGGTTGCCTCGTATGCAGAGCAGGTGCATTAAGTGTTTGCCTCTTTTCTAATGGAGGATCCAGCCCGTCATCCCTTGTTTACCAAAAATACCCGCGTTTAACCTGCGTCAGCGACGCCACTTCATGATAAGGAATGCGGCCGGGGCCCAGTCCTTGACTTTGGGGGCTACGCCGTGGCTATGCTACGGCTGTATCCCATTCGTTTTGCGCAGATTCAGAGAATCTCTCACTGTCCCTAGAATTCCTAGTTCAATACGCTTCCAGACTTGAAAATCGTAAGGCAACCGGACAGGCCGGATTGTCTCGGTGTCATCGCTCATCCAATGCCCGCTTAAGGCAGTCGATTGGGCTTTTTCCCCCGTGCCAGGGTGCAAGTCCCGGGATAAAGTTCGCGAGTCCGCATTTGCGTATTTCCAACCGACCCCATGGACTAGACTGCCGACCATAAGAACCGCCACCCTCAGCCAAAATCTTCTCTCAGTCTTTGATATCCCATTCTTCACCATCAAACGAATTCCAATTCACATCTGATTATCTCTTCTCTCTTCTTCAACATCTGTTCCATACATTTTTACATCCTCTTGCATTCTCACAGCCACTGCTCCGGCTGTAACTCAGTCCTTGTCCTCACAGAAGATTGACTTGCCCAACATGACAATGGAGGTGAAGGTCATCCACGCGAGATACATCAGGGATCCGTTGACTCTGTCACAAAGCCTGCGAGATCATTTCGGCGCTGGAAACTTCGAGATCCTCGTGAGTATACCTATTGATGCAACCCTGCAAACCATTGTGCTGGTTCTCTAACATCAACGCAGATGCGCCAAAACGTCTTCTCCATAAGAACACCGAATGCCCTACCGGAAGACGTATTGCGACCTAGCCTACGAAATGTCCCACGCGGCGTATCGGTGTCGGGATAGCTCGACCCGGTCCTGCGGGTATCATACGAATAAGCGTCCGGGATATCTGGATCAAATTGTCGAAGACTACTTATAACCAAGCATTAAACTTGGAGGGATTACAAGGGTGATGGTTTCTTTTGTTTCGGATCAAGATCAACTGGTTTCTGTCTTTGTATCTCGGCAGCGGGCGTTTGGGATGGTTTTTCCTCAGTAACGACCGATCTGGAGTTTCGGTCTAGTGTCGAAACACTGCTATCATCTCCTTTGTACTCGGACCAATTCGCCTTCAAATTGCCTTCTGGGACTAAACCCCTATGACGGGGTTACAGACACGCTGGTGCAGTTGATTGCTCGTGTATTGGGAATTGATCAATCAATGAACGAGGCCGTGGGGGCGGAAAGGTGGCTTTAGGGTAAATGGAATCCACATTGATAGTTCCTCGACCCCGAAAGACGCGTATTGATCGATGTGATGCTGTGAACGATGTAATTTGCCTATGTCGCCAGTGGATATCATATACGGAACTCTATCTAACTTGGTGCGGGATATGAATTCCTTGCGAATGCGTTTAGACTGACGCAACAACAGCTCGCCCACGGCGTTTCTCCCGACATGTAGCCAGCGGCGCTATCGAACCTCGACCTTATACTCGCTCTTGACACGGATGGCCCCCTTGTATCGACTAGCTTCCTCCAAACTCCGGTCGTCAGTCCGATCGGTGCTGTCGTCTGCGAACGCCGAAGTCTGGTTGCCGGCCCCCTTGGTTCCCCCCACGATGTGTTCCTGGCTCCCGATCGACCCGTCGTCTGGAATCTGTTCGTGGTCCTCCCTGAGCCGGGATCTCTTGTTGTTCGAACCGGTGCCGCCGAATGTCACAAGTCCGGTCGGGTTGCTCGTGCTGGTTGAGCCGGTGTGCCGGCTGGGGAAGAGAGGCTTGATCGAGGGGGCGTTCGTGCAGATGATTCCGATAACCTAGGAGATAGTGCGTCAATGTCAGGCCGCAATACGAGATGTGAAGGCTGACTCACCGTTTCACGGATGGACCAGTTGAGTCCCAAGTCAAGTCTTTCCGGCGTCTGAAGGCAGATGATGCAGCGGAGCAGCGTGCAAATGACGATGAAGAAACCGGCACAGAACATTAGACCAAACGACAACTTTCTGTTTCTCACGTCAGCTTAGAAAACGTGAAACCTTCGGAATGTGGTAGAAAGGTACCTCTTTAGCGTTGTCTGAAGTCTCCACAAGAGCGGGATGGGAATGTACATGATCATCATATCCGTTCTTGAGACGACGGGTCAGCAGTGCATGACAACAGATTGGGAGTTCGGGCTGAGGATCTTACAAGACGTTGGTCGTAACTAAGGCGTAATACTTCGACCGGTTTTGTGTACAGTCGTCTGCAACGAGGAATCAGGATCGCCGTATTCGCCATAGCTGGTGGAGAATGACATACCTCCTGCATAAGGATAGACCTGCCAGAGCCTACTAATGGGCCGGCAGTGTCCGGTAATGACGGCCAACGTTGCCAAGTAGGCCGCCACGGTTATGGCAGACACCACCTTCACGAGGCGCTCTTCGGGTAGGGTTTTCCTGCAAGGTTCAGTTGGCATCGTGAGGACCACTTCGGAGACTCGGGTGGTAAGTGGAGGAAGAACGTACGTGACCCTTGAGAAAAAGACCAGCATGATGCCCTTAAGACTCCAAATAAGACTGACGTAGATGTACCATGCGGCGAAAAGCCACTTCGCTCCTGTCTCGTGGCTCTTGTACTCTTCCGGCGTCAGGCTGAGGGCAAGCTCGTCTGTCATTCCGGTGATGCTGCCTTTCTCGACTGGAGAGACAATGGCTGTCAGATGCCGGATGGTTGAATTCAGGAGTAAGTTGGAATTACCTATGATCTGGCACATCATCACTTCGAACTGCGATCAGGTCAAAAACGTTGAGACAGGAGACAACTGTAGGAATCGACTCACGGTGAAGAAGATAATGGCGGCAATGGCCAGGTAGTCGTCACCTTGCCACTTCCGCCCGACCATCTTGAATCTGCTAAAGACGCGCAGAAAAAGGACGAGTATGCCAATGGCATACTCAACCCACATCTCGATGACCGTAGGCCATAGCGCGTCGGGCACCATTTTTGCTGTTGTGGGCTTTGGCCAAGTCCCGTGCTGTGCCTGGATTCAAGGGGAAAAGCGGTATAAAAGGCAATGCCACGTCAAAACAAACATCAGACTGATTCCTGGACCAAAAAAGCTGAACGGGGTATGCAACGAAAGCAACACGACGAAGGGAACAAACAATCAACGAGAAAAGAGAGAATATCGTGCCCATTCCAATTCGGGACAAGGCAAATTCTTCAATAGTTCAAAGCACAAATGCTAGCCCAGTTCTCCTGCTTTCCCCTTTCGCGTTTTGCCATCCGGCAGTTGTGATCGACGACGCACCTCAGTTCCTGAATCGCGGTACGCCTATGAACCCATGTTTAGGTAACAGTGTAAAGAAGAGGAGCAGGCAGCACACAGACCCACGAAATGAATGTGGGCTCAGGTTGTAATCTCGAGGGCTACGGAGCCAGCTCCGGGGGCCCATACACTAGGAATAGCCCAGGATGTGTGTCCAGTTACATAAACGTGTGGACACCTTTCGGTGGGAAATTCCGTACGGTAGAGTTTGGGGTGATGTTGTCCCGCGTATATGAGGCTTGGAAGATCGGTGCAAGTTGCTTCCTCTCTGAAGGAGGGCTCTTATTGGGTCCAGAGGTTATGTGGTTGCTGGTGAGATCCGCGAAGGACCTGTCTCGTCCCCGCAGACCTGGACGACAAGGGATTTTGGCATGAACCGAAAGATTCTCAGGGGTTCGTCGCACCGACTGTGATCAAAATACCTTGATTCTGGTGGGACACTGAGAGCCGCTGCTACCTGATGCAAGGAACCGTGAAGCCGGCTGCGTATGATCGCGAATGACGGTGATCCACCCGACTGGGCGAAAAGCGGCATTGCTTCGTTTCGCTCATGATGCAGTATCTCCGCGAGATCCGCAATTCTCTCACTTAATCAAGATCAAATATGGTACATTTGCTTTTGCAGTGCCTGTGCTAACCTATCACAAAGACTCTTCCGTCGAACGTTACGACGCGCGCAGAAAACCGCAACTCCAGGATCGGCTCATGTTACGTGGAAATTCTCCTAGCACCACGGCGATCCATCAATCATACTTTTCAGCAACCCTGTCCGTGTTTTTGCTCGCGATTCCTTCGGGGGACAATTCCGTTGCTTGCCGCGTCTCCCGCCGTGCCCTCCCGGGTCTCTCCGCTGGGCTGCTCCATGCCGGGGGGACCGGGACCACTCGTCCGGGCATGGAATCCTTCCCGAGAACCCCTGTCTCGGCTAGTCTCGTTCCATACACCGCCCAGAAGCTGAACTCTATTCCGACCATGACTGACTCGGTCCTAGCTAATGTCTTCAACCTCATTGGCTCGACCGTGAGGACATTGGGCCGAAATGCCAAGTTGCGTTTGCGAACTACGAACATGCGGGGCAGGTATCTACATTGCAAGTACGATAGTTGCCTCTTTCGTTCGTTTAGGAAGTGCAGAGAATCAAGTTGTCCTGGAAAGCTGGATCTCATCTATTTGACGGCAGATGCCGGGTTCTTACAAGGTACGCTAAGAGGGTCTACATGTATACAACTTTACAACAACCGTAACTACCATTCGATGGGCTTCGACGGAACAGGCGCGTCGAAGAACGCAGGCAGCACCGCCTCCTTGACTCTCTCGGTCTTGAAAGCCGGGTGTTCGTCGTAGGCCAGGAAGCCGGTGGCGTCGTAGCAGCCGACGTACTCGGCGTCAATCTCCTCGCCCTTGAGGACCGCGACGTCGACCCAGAGAAGCAGGTCGCCGCCCTCCATCGGCCCGCCGGGCCCGTACGCACCGAAAAAGTCCCTCCTGAGCTTGACGTGGACTTTGTCCCACCTGCCCATGTGCTCCATCTTGGAAAGGTCCAGCCAGAAGAGCAACTGGGCCTGGCGAATGTAGTCGAGGCCGGGAAAGATGCCACGGCCGTTCGTGACGCCGTTGGAGGCGTCGTCTGCGTGGTGGGTTCCGTTGGTACCGTTGGCATCGCCGTTGACACCGTTTGTGCCGTTGACCCCGTTGATGTGTCCGTTCGTGCCGTTGACAGATGCGCCGTTGGTAGCACCAGGCTGCTTCTCCCCGGCAAAAGCGTGGCACGCCCTCGCGGAGAGCATGCCCTTCGCGGGACCGCCGGTCACAACGTTGGTGACCCACTGCTTGGTGAGGCCGTCAAAGTTCTCGTTCCAGTGGTCGCGCTCGTGCTGCGGCATGGCGCTGTAGTCCTGGCCCTCGACGACGAAGCAGATATTATCCGGCAACTTCGATACCCTCACTCTTCCCGGGCGAATCTTCTCCGTGAGCGGGCGCGGCTCAGGCACAGCGTCTAAGGGTGAGGCGAACTTGTCGTCCGGGTGATCAGGCGTCATGCGCGAGCGGTAGGCGCCCCAGTATCCCGTCTTCTCGGTCAGGGGAATCAGCTCGCCGCAGTGCCCGAAGCCGGAGGGTGCCTCCTTGTTGGACTCGTACATGGAGCGGGTCGCGGGCAGGCTGACAGTCTCGCGCCAGAAGCCGGCGTCTTCGGGGAGAGAGGCCCAGAAGGCGGCCGTCTCGGAGCTCTCCCACCACGACTTAAAGGCCTGGGGGGACTTCCAGTAGCTCATCCAGACCTTGGATGGGAGGTCATTCTGCTCGAGCTCCTCGACGTGGATTGCGGCACCCCTGATGAGCCCGTCGAAGGTCTTGATGCGGGCGAGCTTGTCCTCCGAGGGTGTCTCGGCATGGTACTGGCATCCGAACAAGGACACGGTGAAGTGGTGGGCGGTAGGGAAGCGTGAGCGAAGCATATTGAAAGAATGATGTGATTTACTGATGATGAGGATGGGGATTTGGAATGGCCATGTGGCTTTACGTCCGGGCGTTTCGACTCTTTATACACACATCGTTGCATTTTACTGGTCCCCTTCAACCTGTCCCCGTTTAGCAAGTGGGATCAAGGGCAACAGTCTTGAGGAGAAGGGGGATAATTCCGGCCGTTACTGCGGCGGCAGTTGTCCAAGACATTCTGCTGGGCCCTGCCGTAAACCCTCTGTGCATATGCATTCACGTATCAGGGACCAGCAGATGTCAGCACTCGCGATGTTGTATTGATGGTGGAGAGTTCTGCATATGTTAGAGACGGCAGGTTGACTAAGGGACGGCGTCTCCACGCTAACATCCCAGCTAAACAGCTCGGGCCTCGAGGATATTATATGTACTCGAGGAGCCATGCCCATCGCACAACCAATGCAACGAGTGCCGTGCCGGGGCCGGAAGACGGAGATTGTAGAAGGCCGGGGCCGTGATGGACCGCTGTCACGATCCTTGACTCGTGCGGGCAAGGTGTTGAAGACTTTCTGTGGGGTCTTCTCCAGGGGTGCCAAGGAGACGATCGACAGTCCAATATCCCTTCCGAGGTGCGGAAAGTGGGTGTCTGGATTGTCTCTCCAGCACCAACCCCTCATTCTGTTCAAATATTTCTTCTCAAAGTCCAACCCTTGAATGAGCAGTTTTAAGGGTCCATGGTTGGAAAAAGCGAAGCGATCAGCTGCGGGTCAAACAGTCACACAACGAGCCTCAGACCGCCATCTGCTGCAAGTCATTGACTTTGCGGATTCCCCAGCTCTGCTGGGGCTAGTTGTAGACGGACTGAGTACGGATGGACGGTGGGACAATGGCTTCCATTGTCACTTGCTCTGTTGCTGGCTAATCGTCAACGCGGACGTCAGAGTAAGGCAGTAACTCAGGGCTTGCTTGAAGCAAACGCCATCATTATCACGTGGCTAGATGCTGACTGAAGGCTTGCAGTGATATCGGTACTGCTGATAGCTTCCTTCTCAGACGCAAGTTACGTGGAAGGTCGGCGTCACGACGCGTAGGTACTGTGCGGCCACTCATGAATACTATCTGGAAATTCCTTATAAGCATTCAACATTAAGTATCCAGCACACGCTCTCGCAGGTCTGTTGAGAGACAAACGCTTTTCACTACACTTCAAGTGCTATTGAGCTTAAGAAGTCATCCCGTGTCACTGAGATGAGTATCTCAAGAAAGATGGACAATTTGAAATCATTGAACTCCACGACTCAGCGCGTACCCGAAGCGAAATCAACGCCTGTATTTCAATGCTATATGTCTTCTGCGGTATTTTCATACTCTCTCGAGTTCGATGTTTCTGATGAACAACAACAATGGGCGGCCTATTATTCCAACTTCATTTTCTCTTGCCGAAATTATTCAAGACCGTTTGCACATCCACACAGGCACGTATCGAGCCATACCTCCTTGCTTGCTCCAATACCCCTTCCTATGTGTGCCTATGGATGTGTTTTAATCTACCTCGGCCCGACAACTACGCTTCACTCCGGTGCCAGTAATATTTACGTATACATGAAGAGGGCTAGTACTCGTAGCTTCAGCGACACGTTTATCCCGTCGGTAAGAAGTGACTAGTTTCCTTTCCTAGGAAGTGTGCTCGGTTGAACTGATTTCTGGTTGGCCAGATGACAACCAACGACTGGTTTAAGTTATGTCCCAAGGAAAAAGTTCTGCAAATTTTCATCTAAACCCGCCGTCGGTAGTCTATGACGTTGGGTGAAGGGCGGCCGTGCAACTGAGCTCTGCATGAACACGTAACCCAGAAACAGTTGAATCTCGGTCCTCCCCGCCCATTACCGAACCTTCCGCGCCCTGGCCTCGTCTCTCAATTCTTTCCCGTGAAAATAGTCTGCAGGATGAGCTGTAATCGTGCACTCAGCCTGACATTTCTCGCTTCAAACCATTTTCACCGGCTCCCACCGGCCTCCCACTTGCGCAGGGACCTGTAACAGCCAATCAAATTCCAACGTCGGCTGCCCA
>WIGM01000482.1:15802-34285 GCA_014235935.1 Colletotrichum musicola | reverse complement strand
GGGGTTCGTTGGATATTTCGCCGCAACGTCCGTCCTGCTGGCCGGTATCCACATCGGTCAGCGTGAGGGGTGTATCGTGGGAGAGGAAGAGGAGAGAGACCCCGGCCACGGCCCGTGATAAGGGGCAGTGTGGTGTTCGTTCCCACATATTTTTTAGCCTCAATATCGAACGGATATGCAGAGAGTGGAAACACTTTCAACGCTCTCGTTATGCATAGGAGGAAGAAAAATTGGATCTCGCGGGGTTTGGGCTGGTTTAGGGGAAGATAGAGTGGTCTAGAACTTGGCAATGCACGAACGCCTGGAGTTTGCCTCGACACGGTGGACCCCGTTGGATGCGTAAACATGGACTGCAACATCGCAACGTCGAGACGTCCTGCAGAGATTCTCGAATGCGGTAATTCTCAGCACCCAAGGACTCACCACCAGCAGCAGGACAAGGGATACAGCACTCGGAACGGGGGTTAGGAGGGGCGCGGTGGATCAACCGCAGCCAGGAGACAGACAGACATGCATGGGGTGAGAACGCTGATCGACGCGATGTCCGTCCACGCATCCGCGCATCCACAACTCTCCGAACGGGGCCGTCTCCTTGTCTATCTGCCTGCCTGCTTGCCTCGCTGCACGAAAGGACATTGGGGCAAGGCATCTGCAGGCATATCAAACCATGAGCCTCCCCCTCTGTCCGTCAGAACCTGTCCCATATCTGCGTCCAATGTGTCCCACATCTGCAGACCTGCATCCACCTCTCCGCGCTTACGACAACCCATGCCCATCCAAACGGACGGGGTCCAGACGTGGTCCATCGAATCCTACCGCCCACACCGTCCCCACCGCATCTACATAGTCGAGGGCGCTTGGCCGTCTGCCCGGCGTCAAACAACCACCATCACCACCCGGGAGGGTTAGGGATCGACGTTCGCAACAGACCAAGCAGCAGGTCGTCGAATCGGGACATGTCAACCGCCCGAGCTTACGAATTCCAGGCCAGAGCTAAGTAAATACAGAGGGCTCCGCAGCCGGAGCAACATCGGGAGAGGACATGACACTCATCGGTCTACCATCACCACCAAGAATGCAACGTATGAATCTACTTCTCAGCGAGGCAACAGGACCCGCTCGCTTCAAGGGTCGAGAACGCTACGGATCGCACGTGCGTCGGCCAAATATCGCGCTTGCTCCTGTAAGTCACATTTGACGCACGCAAGCACGTAAAAACTGTCCAGGGTTACGAGGCGAATTCGCCTCCTCGCTGCACCTCGTCGAAATTTTCGTAGCCTTTTACCTCACATAACGAGTGACTGTTGACTCCCGGCCCGACCGTCGGCTTTGCGATGATTGAACACAGGGCTTTGGAAGGTTCGGATTGGCCAATCCATCTCTTCAAACACCAAAAAACCACTCATCCATTTGCCCCCCGGAAAACAACACACGTCCTCGGAGCATTTCTCACAGCAAGGCGACGAACACTCTAGAGACACCCTGTAAATCTCGGTCGAACCGCAGATCTACCGCGCCAGCTATTTCCAGCAGCCGACCCCATGTCTAGCACTGCAGCAGCGAAACGCCACTCCACAACCCTAGGCTATATCGGCGATAGAATAGAACACCATGTAGAATACAAGCAGGAAAGACCTCGCTGGGAGAAAATCGACGAAACCAGCCGCGTAGGTCGAGGTAGCAAACCCGCCACCACCGAACCACCACAAGCGGCCGCCCCCTCCGAAGCCGGGCATCCATCATGAATCTCGAAAACCCAATGCCAAAACACCAGCGTTGTCTTTCAGCTCTTGGCTTTGTTTTTCCCCCTCCAGCTGATAAGCAAGTCCGAACAGCTAAACTTCCGGGTAAAGTAGCGATGGGAAGTAAACGTTGCAAAACCTCCGTGCACGGAATTCGACATGGCAAAATGCTCCTTCAGCACCATTATTGCCATGGAAGAATCCTGCAGAGTCCAGCTAGAAGCTTTTCAGCTAGACCAAACAGAGCACAACTTCGTCCTCAACAAAATAAACTTCCCCCATACACACACCACCGCCCGTCGCACAGAGCTTTCCGGCCTGAAGGAGGGTTGCGAGGCGGAAGCTAGTTGCCAAGTAGCATGTAGCTGTACATGTCCCGATATGCGTCTGGTAATATTCGACCTTGGACATCACCAACACGTCCAGATACCGCCTCGCCCGGCCTACCCAGATAACAGCGTCTCATCCATCGGCACACACACCATCTGCACCAACACCACCTCTCCAAAGCAGCACACCATCAATGCAAGCACCACACAACACACACACTTCTCACAACTTTCGCATGCGCGCCAGACCGCATTCCGCATCTTGCATGTCCCGGACGCGAGCCCAGAGGATGTGGCACCCAACCAAGGACCCGTCTTGCTCGAGCTACCCTGGCCGGTGCCTTGTTTAGTAGCATAGGAGAGCTACACACCACCACCACCACCACCAACATCACCATGAACCCCGTCCATGTAGCAATACTCCTCCCATTCACCACACGAAAAGCCTTACACCCTGCTCCACCGACATTCTCCCCTCGCGTCTCGCCCGTTTCGCCAGCCGGCCGTCTCGTCCAACCCCCCTCTCCAAGGGACACTCACACAAGTCCGCAATCTTCAACGATCGTCGGACCCTGAAAAAAAACACAAACGCAAACCTTTCAGCGGAGCGAATTGAAGCGAAAGGCAAATCACGACCAGGGAGATGTTTACCCATTCACCACCGCTGGCCGTACACTACCCCTCTCACGACGGCGACGATCTCGAGGACCCCTATGACCTCACGCCAATCTCCGCGTAAATCACACAACACACCTTGAACGACGTGATGTCCCAAACCCTTGCCACTGTTGATAGTGACCAGAGACCAGAGAGGTGTCGCTTCTCACATCTCATCTCACGCCAAACCCGTCACCAAATCTGCACCATTACGAAACCCACCACCTGCGGTTCCCTCCGCCCGCCACCGGACAGAGGATGTAATGGTGCACCATGTATGTAATCTAGGCCGCAGCAAACATCGTAGCATCTGCCCATTCCGCAATATCCTGAGGCCCGAAGCTGCAGCGAAGAGAGATAAACCCACCCGTGGCGAACGGTAAGCAGTGGCGTCCACGTCTGCGTTTTGTCAGCATGTGCTTCTCATGCTTCTCCTCTCCACATCCTCAACGGCTGGCGTCGATGCCGAATTATCCAGACCTGCCTCATCCTTCCCGGTCCTTCGTGTACATGCATGTATCTGCATGCTGCCCTGCCGTGCCTCAGCCGTACCTAATCCACGCCCCCTCGGCTTCCCTAATCCAAACATCTCAAGGCCGCCGAGCTGCCCTTCTCCACCAGGACATCCCGTAGTATTCTTGGGCAACAACGGAAAATCAGACGACAAAGACCCGCCGCCGCCGACCCGTCTAAACCTTCCAACCTCGAGGCAGAGATGGAGAGTAGCTGAACATGGGCATTTTCCATCCGCCTTCAAGTCTCCGCTATCAAACTTTTCCCCTCCTCTTTGCCATGTAGCAGGACAATCCACCTCCCGTCTTCATCCTCGTCGTGGTACCATACCATGGCTGGCCAAAGCGTCATCTCAAGCTTCCCCTCCACATCTCCAGACCTGCTGTGGCAGTCAATCAAACGCTCGCATTCCCTTCCCCAGGAAATCCTAAAATATGCTGCGTCCTTGCATATATCTCCCCAACGGTGCTTGACTCGACCCATTCCCAGAGCTGAAAACCCTCAGCAATGTCAGGCACGCCAGCTGTCCAACGTCTCACCCAGAAACGCCCCTCAATCTCGGCCCCGAATAACGTTGCCGACGACGTTAAGGGTCCAAGCAACTTTTGTCTCCGCTGTCTTCTCGCGTCTCCCCATCCGTGCTTCCAGCCTGCAGTGTCACTACAAATTGAAAAGGAAAAAAAAAAAAAACTTGTAGTCCAGCATGTCGTGGGTCCCCAGCTCAATAACCACGCCCGTAATTCATAACATTTCGCAGCCTCGTGTAATGTCGTATCGGCAAGCCATCCCCGTCCCCCGAAATATCGTGTCGCGATACACGAAGACGGGAACGGCGAACGCATCGGCTACGTCGTGCTTCACCAGGGTAGAATTACCTCGTAGAACCATACGGCAAAATCAACGCATGTAGTAGAACAAAATCTGAGGAAAAGTCCCCCGGCCTGCCACGTTCTCGAACATCCACCTCCGTCCCCCCGCCGGACCATTCCCCGGAGTCCCACGACATTCCCCGGACCCGGAGGGTCTTTTTCAGCTGTATACCCACTCCGCCGTCCCGCCCGCACCCCTGAAGTGTGATGTCTCGAACGACCCGCCGAGAAGCCATCATCAACTGCCGCGGGCAACCCACCTGCCACCGCAAGCCCAGGCCATCACTGGCGTCCACGACTGACGTCTTTCCCACCGTCTGCAGTGTAAACCACCCTCGTCAGGGTGCACCATCGTCGTTCAACCTCCCCGCAACCTCCCCTCAATCCCGTAAAATCTCACGCGTTCCATGCGTTGGTGGTGGTAAACGACCACCTGCAGGACAGCTCCTGCTTGGCTCCGCACCGCCAATCCATCTCACATGCCAGCAATCACCACTTCTCCTCTCCGTCATAGTCCAACGCAGCAACGCCACAGCAGCAGCAGTAGCAGCAACGGCCCAGCAGCACCATATACCCACAGCTGCGGGACGTCGCCGCCACGATGCAAAAGCACCGGATTGGCACCTTTCACCGTTGAGAGGGGGAACGCCGCCCTCGACCGCCGGCCACCACCACCACCACCACCACCACCACGACCCTTCGAGAGGGGCATCACCCAATCACACACCCGTTCGACTCCTGCTAAGACGAGAGCCGCTCGCTGCCCTTGGCAAATGGGGTGTGCTGACTGCTGCTTTTTGCTGCATCTTCGATCCAGTTCACGTTCATTCTATCCAGTCTACGTGCATTTACTTCCCTTCCCTCTTGAAGCCGTCCACACTTCGTTCCATTCCTGACCGCATGCATCGCCAGGCGGGGTTCCATCATCCATCTCGACGAGTTCCACCTTTCCATCTCGCAATATGCCATGCGCATCAGCCCCATCATGACCGCATTGATAATCTCCGGCCGCCAGCATCCATTCCCGCTTCAACCCAGCGCCTGTGGTCTCTTCCCGATGTGGATATCCGAGGTGGATGCGTGGAGAAGCTCACAACACTTCCGCCTTTTGATATGACTCTCTCTATCTTATCCACGGATATCACCTCGCTCCAGGAAGACTCGTGTATGTCCGACACCTGCGGGCAACGCGGAAATCTTGCATGCCCACCCCCGCCTTTCCAGCAGCCCCCCAGGTGCCCTAGATACCAGCTGCCCCAGATAACCAACTAACCACCGCATCCTGCCCCCCGGCCGCATCGTGTCTCCTGCGGACTCGAGATGGAGACAAGCGGGACTCGAACCTACGCCGGCCTCACCTCCACATACTCCCAGCCGCTCCAGCTGTAAAGCTCCCCAGAAACCCCAGAGGCACACACCGTCGCGCAAGGAAAGGACCCTGAAGTCGGGCCTCCTTTCGCGAACCCGTAGATCCCCCAGCCCAGCACCTACACCTACACCTACACCTACACCTATCCCTCTACCAAAGACCCGTCAGCCCATCCCAGCACCCGCGTCGACAAAGTTGTCCTCCGAAACGCGCACGCCTCCCCTCCATAACGGCAATGGCAAAACCTGGGTCTCCTCTCCCTCGACGAATTCCATTCTGGATCCCATCCTTCCCGTAGTCAAGATAGCGTAGACCCAAAACGCCGTGAACAACAGCGGTGAACCCAGCCTCCGGGCTACACCTCGCCACCGCCGTCTCGACAACCACGGCCAAATAGACTCCTCAACACTCTCTAGGGAGGTGGCGAACCGCTCCCCTTCCCGCCGTCGGAGCCATCAAGTGCGGGCGTGCTCGACGTCTGTGAGGAGGAGGGCGTGCTAGCGCCCTTCGCTCCCGCCACCCCGCTTTCCCCAGCTCGAACCTGGGGTGGCCATGGACGATGCTGAAACGGTTACTCCCTCGTCGCTCTTCTGTGCCACGGGGTGCCGCAGACAATGCATGGGGGAAGCACACACCGGAGCTTTTTCTGCCTGTCGTCGTCGCAGCAGGTGTTTGTGGGGTAACGAAGCCGTCTCCTGGTTGGTTCTTGACGTGAGCTGGTTGCTGCATGTCGTCTCATCAGCGGGCATGGCCATGGATGGCATCGCCTTAGACGAGGTCTCTCTTATCTCTGTCTGCATCTCCGCAGTCCGCCGCTGCAACGATTCATGCGGTCGTCGACAGGTTGGAACGTAGGCTGTTGTTGCCCAACCACCAGAACAACCACTAGATCATGGTGCCACGTTCGAGATGCTCATCACCGGTCAACGCAACGTTCACCCGGACAGCCTCCGCAGGTCGCGACTTGCTCTCACATGCTCCAGGGCCAGAGGCAACAACGGCCGGGTGTGGCTGGCCGTCGCAACGGCAGACATGCGGACGGTCAATCAGCCGCGATGGCATCTCTGCAGTCAGACTGCATCGCTGCACGTCGTGCATGTCCATCTGGCAGGCCATGGGTGCCCTACATTGCGGGGTTCGAAACGCCTTTAACACTGGTGCAGCAACTCGCTCTCGTCGTGAGGAGCGTCAGGTGTGTGGTGCCAGACCCGGGCAACCCGACTCCGCCGGCATTGTCCAGTCGGTCTGTCGTACGCCCGCACCGGTGAGGCTCCTCGGTGTGCGGTCGAGCGCCATCGCGCGGTCGACGCTGCGTAACACTCCTCGCTGCCGCTGTCGTCCCTCCATCGGGGCGATTCGCCCCGAGCACCTGGACGGGAAGCTCAATGGGGCAAATGTCGAATGCCGTGCAAGGAGGAAAGACGGCCCTGCATGGAGGGATGAACGTGCAGCGAGAAAGCCTGGGCCCGTGTAGATGGGCGTGAACGACGACGTGTACGCTCCAGGACATCACCGCGCGCCTCGCGGCTTCGTCCAGGGCCATGTATGATGTTGCACCCTCGACGATCTCTTGTGATATTGCGATCTCCGCGTTTTCCCCATCGGCACGGGCGACTCGCGATGTTCTGCCCGACGCAACCCGTCACGGCGACTCATGACTAGATATCTGCTTCTCGGGCGTCGGCGGCCCAGATATCTGCCACCACGTCGTCGTGCCGCTCGCCACGACGCCCGCGGAACAACAGCTCGTCTGCGGATGCCCGTCCTCGGCCGCCCCGAGGTCCCTCTCTCTCGCGCGTGTGCAACACAAGCTTCTCTACAGGCGATCACCGCATGTGTCCTACGGGGCATCGAATACGCGAACGATCACGGGACCTCTCTCTCGAGTCTCTCCCGGAACGCCTCGTCCCGCCCGAAATAACAGGCAGTTCATGCGCGCAGCCGGGCCACTCAGCCCGGGCAGGCGCTCCTGAGCGAAGGGTCGAGGATCGTCTGGGCTCGCCTGGATTCCTGCCCGGGTCGACATGGCAAAGGCAAAAAAAATCCCATTCCCAGGCCGTTGAGAAACTCTGGAGCCGTCGCTCCGGTATCAAGGCTTGCCATCACACCAGGGAGACTTCCCCGTGGCAGGCGCCCTCGCGTGTAGGAGGGGGGGTCGGTCCCATTGCCGACGAATGCGTACGTGGAAAGGGAACCACGGAGGCCGAGTTGACAAAGAGCCTCACCGTAAATCGACACGGCGACGTCCGCGCGGCGTCAATAGTCGCCCAGCATGGAGCGCATGTTTGTGCGGGGGAGGGGTGGGAGGCCAAGGTTGGACTCTGACGCCGGCATGCGAGCGAAACTCAATCTCGTAGATCTTGGAGCTACGGCAGTCCGTGGACGAAAAGGGGTTGGCCAGCTACGGGCCTTGGTTGATATGTTTTGAAGACCAGACGATTCTCACCGCCATTTGTTGCGTAGATCAGCATGACCGTCCGGTAGCCAGCTCGGGCGGCTTGCGCAAGCCTCCTTCTCGCTCGAAGACCGAGAGAAGACGCACAGTGTAAGCTTATTGGATGTCCCAACCTCTGGCAACTCTAGAAGCACCGGCAATAGAGACAGAGAAGCTGACCGGGCTTACTAAGAGAGGCCAAGGCCATGGCATCCTTCTCAGGTTCTCCGTCCCTTTCCCTACCGAGTTAGAGGGCAGCAAGTCGACTGCCCTAGCCCCGAAATCACCTGGTCGAGTTTCGAAGCGGGCCTTGAGTGCCGCGTGCAGCATGTCTCGGTTGACAGCGAACTGTCTTGGTCAGCCACAGGCAGCCAAATGGCTTTACATAGTATGTGGCCATGTTACGGTCAAGAGATGTGGAATGCGGTCAAGGCCGCGTCGGTCCTATGGGAGGCGGCAAGCGGGTGGTAAACTACCAAGCCGAAGCTGCGCTCAGGCTCGAGCTGTCGGTTCCTGGTCTGGTCAAGGAAACAACATTGAGGCTCTTCCCGCCAAACAGCCGTACCCGAGCCGTCAGGGAACCTTGTTTCGGATTCCCGGAATCATTCAACGGAGCGAAGGACCTTTTGTCCAGAGTCATGATGCCATCGTGGGACGACTCGCAATTACAAGCCCAAACAGGCCAGATCGGTGTGGTCAGGTGAGTCGAATCGCGACGCCTCGTCGCTGGCCCAAGGGGGTGAAGACGAGGTTGCCAAAAACCAAGGCGGAACCGTTGAGCGGGAGCACAAGCGAAATAAGTCCTCTTCACGCTCCGCGACCTTGGCTGCAAGGGACGGAGCAGGAAAGCAAATCGAAGGTGCTCGGTGAAGCAGCGGTCAGGGAAGCCGGCACGTTTCTTCTGCCGCGTACTCCAAGTACTACAACGGAGTACAGGCCCAGCAACAGTACTCGCTCGGATCAGGGAGGCCTCGATCGATGAGTTCTTGTGCCAAGCTGTTGCTTCCTGGCCTGCTCTGCGCTCGGAGACGTTTGCCAGGTGTTCAGGGGCCGCGTGGGGGGCGTGTAAGCGTGTGTGTGCCATAGTATGTGTGGCCGGGGTGCGTTTCTCTCTCTCTCTCTCCGTCCTCTGGCAGCGCCTTTTCAAGTTCCTCTCGTGTTCGTTCGATAAAAAGCCATGCCATTTTCAGATGCAATTTCCAACGCCCGGACGGGAAGACGGAGACCAGGAGGCTCTGATCGGCTCCGCCAGCCCAGCGGTCTAGATCTCTCGCCGAGGGGCCGCCCCGGCAGGGTCACCCCTGTGGCGGCCATGCGCTTCCATCTGAAGTGGGCACTGGGTGGTGATCTCTACCGCCCAGCGCTCTCTCCACTGGGAAACATGGACCTCAGCGTCCCTCCACAGTGGAGGCTGGTGCTGAGACTGCGGGCTCGATGGGCGCTCTTAGCGCACGGAACAGCGGCCTTCTTCCCCCCCTGTGGCCTTTTCTCCTGCCTTCCCCTGTAGCTTCTGTGCTCCATCCCCTGTGGCACCGCGCCAACACGCCTGAAGCGGCACGGAACAGCAGCAGACCTGCGCTACTGGACCAGAAGTGGCCGGCGCTGCTCTCCCACTGTGGGGGGTTGGTAGGGGGTGGTTTGCTGCCGCTGCCGCTGGTGCTGCTAGGTACACTAGGTGACTAGGCACTGCTGCCGGCCCGCCTGGCGTGCCACTTAGAGCCCTGGGCGCCGCTAGACAGGGCTCCGTTTAACACGGAGTAGGGCAAAAGCTCGATCTCACACGTTAATCCCCGATGACGGGCGAGGGCCGTGAAACGGGTCTCTACGTCATTGAGCCTCTGCAGGATGCGAAAAGACGCGCCCCGAACCCATGCCATGCCACGGCTTGAAGAGATTTCGTGCGTCGATATCCGTCCTGCCTCTTTTGCACATACCATAGTATCCAATATCGTGCCCTGTCCACTTGTGGGGGTGAGAACACGGAGAAGAAGGAAGGCGGAAAATGGGGGGGGGACTGAGGGAGGAGACTGCGGTTCCCCCTGGGCATCTGATGAAGCTCCCGGAGCTGATATGAAGGAGGCGTAAATGAGCTTTTTCAGTGGGTAAGCTCCATGTCGTCCGGTATCCACCGCCTGTAGAATCGTGTGTTTGCTTGCAAGGTTGATGGCTCCAAGCTGCGTGTGGTGAACTTGGTTGGCGAGAATGATGGGATGAGTTCGCGGCGCGGTGCAGTGACAAAGTCTGTGATCACCCTTCCGTAGTACTTTGTCCGCAGACTCCGTACCAACGCCGCAAGAGGTAGCCTGTATGTCTGTACGCGTGGACGAGACCGTCGACATGGAACGATGAGGGGGGCCCTGCCCTGTTTCTCTTGCATGCCTCGCCTCTCTGTCTCGCAGCCGTCCGGAGCAAAGCCTCCCCAACGTATCCGTAGGCGTTACCATGTAGCTAATGGCAGCATCTTATGAGCTTCTCCGCACTGCAGCTCCCGTTGCTTGTCCCTCTCCCCCTCTCTGCGCACCGACGGCTGCGGGGGACGGGGTCTCGGCAGCTGCTTGTCTTGTCTTGTCCGATCGAATCCAGTCGTCGGCGGCTCGCGTCGACGGCGTCGCCCTTTGGTTTCAAAGCCTCGCGGCATGAACAACAGCTCATTGTCTTTCGATGCTCCGCAAACCTGGCTTTCCAAGATTCCAGCCGAGGCACCATTTGGGGGCCATCTGATCCAATGACCTAGGTGGTGTCTCCGTGCCTCGTCGATGCTCATGGGGGAAGACTCGACCTGCTGCCCGGAAACGCGTGTATTACACCCTCACAGTCCCCGTCATCTCGTCTCACCCGAGCCTCTGGAATGAGACTTTTGCCGTGTTACCCAGGCTGGGTCCGGAGATGGGACATTGGGGTTGGTTAGGTACGGGGGCCCGCCGTGCGCATCCATGGCCTTCTGGATATTTTTGCTTCCTCCCACGGTCGTTCAGACCCGAGAATGGCCTCCAATCTTGCTGAATTCCTTTTGCCTGCTTCTCCCCTTCGTCGGTGGCCCTTTCTGGCCCCGGCCGCGGAAGCGAAGGGCGCGGGAAGGCCCTATCACGAGCATGCCCAATGCCTGCAATACCACATCCATGGATCCTTTTTTATCTGATGGATGTCACACTCCTGCAGCCTCTGCAGCCTCTGCAGCCTTTCGCATGCAAAACTTGGCAGCACCCCGGCTCGTTCGAGCAGGCCCCGCGCAGATCAGTGGAGCCCGTCACCGGTCGACGCCAGAGACCACACACGCACCCAACGCCCAAGGGCAACGCGCACCATCTCTCGCCGCAGCGTCGTTGTCTGAGCCGACAAGCTGGTGGTCGTGGTGGTGGTGACGGCCACCAAGGAGAAACATCGTGTCCCCCAAGACCCTACGCACCGCTCCGGACAGCTAGTGTAGGTAGGCAAGGGTAATCAGGGTTTTCCCGTCTCGCGATGGTTGGCAGGTCGTGGCATTTCCCGGCTGGCTCGTCTCACCTCGAAAGCCAGAATACCGGATTCTCTGCCAAAAACCAAAAACCGCATCCCACCACTGGCTGTGTCGATCCGGTCCCGATGACCTGGCTTCGCCCGGAGTTGTCGTGGGGCACGTCTTGACACGACCCACGCGGGTTTGTCGGTCCCATATGACACGGCATGGCACGGCATGGCACGGCATGGCATGGGCCGGCGCGAGAGGCGAACAGGCCGTTGGCTTTGTGCCTGGGAACGGGAACAGGAACAGGAACGAGGAGCTCAAGCAGCCGAGAAGCGTAACTTGTATGGATGAGCCTTCGAGAATAAGACGACGACGAAACGACACGTCTGATCACCATCTCCCCCCATGCGTGTCGTGCAAGGCGCCGCATCTCGCAGGCCGCCTCATTAGCGGGAAATTGTCAACCGCTGCGCCGGTTCCCGACTCAATGTCGTCATTCATCGATCAGCTTTCGCTCAGTCGACCGGGCACGACGCGGAGATGGCGCGTTTGTCATTGATCTCGTGAGCTTTCGTGCATTGCTGCTTATTGCGTCCTCGCCGGCCCCCACAAGCAACCGTGCCATCCGGGCTGGCCACAGAGCGAACGCGGCGCTTTCTTGCATCTACGTGGCATCTCGCCGAAGCCAGAGTTTCTTCTCTTCCGGCCATTCCAGTCCTCCTTTCGGGGTCTGCGGGGAGAAGTGTGCCATCGCGGTCTGGCTGGCCGCAGAGTTGCAGCAACCAGATAGATGGCGCTGATGCATCGAAATAGGCAGAATCCTCTGAGCGAAACACACCGCTCCCGTGATGTGTCTGCATAGCACTTCCCCGGATTTCCAGGCATAACATCCAGAGCTTCCGCTGCCCGGTGCTAGCCCGGATGGTTGCCGTACATTGGTAGTGTGGCACATACTATGTAAGAGTGTACGTACGGCCTTTGCCCCGTGCGGTTGCATTCAACGCCTCCATCCGCGACACGTCAAATAGGAGCTGCGCCAGAGGCTGAATGGCATCGAGGACACGTCTGATTGGTCAATTGCGCCAGCATCGAGTCGTATCGGACACGGACGGCGGACCAAGCCCAGTCGCTATTCCCGGAGAAGCCCTCAGGCTCAGATAGGTAGCACAGGATCCAGGATTCGTACGTAGCGCAAGCACCTACATAGTATCCGGTTTTCGATCGGGATCGAAGTCGACGAGGAGGATGCGGCGCTGAAACTTTGACAACAGTGGGTATTCTCCATTGTTCTGTTCAACCTTGTCCTGCTGCGCGGCGAGGCGACTCCGGTCTCATTGCAACATGTCGGAGCTCCTCCTCCTCCGGAGCATACAAAGAGAAGTTGCTGAAGCTGAGAAGGGCTGCTGAGCGGTAAAATGTCCAACAAGAACAGCCCGGAGCTTCACTGTTGCACCGCAGAGGCAGAAGCAAAAGACAAGAGGAGTTGAAGACCAGATCTTGTCCAATCAACGAGACTCTTCGAGCAGAGAAGGGCATTTTGCGCTGCAATCGTGATTGGCCACGACAGGGAGACCAGCTTTCTAGACCTTTGTCGATGCAGGGCCAGGAATTGAGGACGGGGGCCTTGCCCTGGGGCTTTGGGGCTCCCCTTGCCCTGCCCTTGGACGTTGTCTGGCACGGATGATCCGGAAGCTGACGCGCTCCGGGAGTGACTCGGCAGCCGAGAGGAGCCATGGTGAATGCTACTGGTCTCGCACCCACCAGTTAATACCCATACACCACCAACAAGACTCCTCCTATCTCTCTGTCTGTCTCGTCTTCCGCCCTCCGCCAGCCTCCACCGCGACGTGAGTCCGGGTGGGGATGAAGAGTCAAAACTTTAATTGAGGCTCAGCAGAGTCTCGACTCGTAGACGACGTGGGATGCTTGGCTGTCTCCCGTCCACGTCGAGCTCGGAGCGGGCTGATGGTTGCTTGCCAGCCTCACCGCCCCTTGTACTTTGCTTATCCTCTCTGCCTTCTCAACAACCATCGTCGATGCGACTCCATGCTGACTCGAGATGGAGGAAGCCATAATGATGGCTTCGACTTGGCGTCCACTCGCCGGTAGGTAGGTAGCCTTCCTGCTGGTGGGCAGTGAAACGCACGCCCATGTTCTGTGCCAGCCTAGGCCTGCAGAAAACACATGCGCATTCTCCCCTGCACACCAAATGTCGCGCGACTCCAGCACCTTCGTCCGGCATCCCTGTTGGGGCACGGCATGCCCATACAGTGTTGCGCATCTCGAGCAGGCACTGTCGCATCTCGCCAGCGTCCGCACTGTGTTTGCGTACGTCCGCCGTCGTCCCAACCCACTCGTTCTTGTTCACCTCATCCCGCATTCGGCTCACCGAGCAGTCAGAAGGCGCTACGGTCGGTGAAGACCTTCTGGTCGCTCGCCGTGGCTGCCCCCGGACCCCGTCGACCCGTCACTGATCACGAGATGATCTCCCATCTCCGGATTCTGACGTCGATCGCGGAGGCGGCGCCTGATAATGACATGTCCCCAGCTTCCGCCGTCGGCCCCCGGCATGTCGCCGACCTCTCACTTCGCACCGATGCCCCGATTCAAGATCCAGATCGATGGCCCGACAACTCGACGGGGCCCGCAAGCCCGTCTATGCCTTGGGCGTGCCCCGGAGTCGTGGTGACAAGAGTCAGTTTGGTAACACGGAGGCGTCTGAAGTCACCCCCGTATAGCAGACGCTCTCCCTGGAACCCTGTCCGCAACGGCGTCTGGAGAAGACGCTTGTTGTCCGGGGAAGCAAACGCCACCAGAGACGCCGCGCTGTGCAGAAGACAAAGAAAATGCCAACATGGCGCAAGTGGGTAGTGACAGTGGACGACCATCATCCCTTCTGCCCTTCGCGAGTTGATGCTAGGCGGCGACATCTTGGTTCATTCCCTTTGAGGCCATAACGCCGCTCCCAACGGATTCGGACGGCGAATCAGGAGCCCGGGCGCCGCCGTAGCATGAAGCCGAGGAGGGACGGGGCCCACCAGGTGTCAGGCAAGAAATCCCCGGTGCTCCAAAGCTGTAAGAAATCAACATTGGATGATATGATAATGCTGGTTGGGCCATCAGACCACCACTACCACCACCATCGCCGCCGGGTACCCCTCCGGAGCCATGGAGCTCCCTTCAGGCATGTGCGAGGGAGAATCGATGGCGGTTACGCCAGATTGCCGCGTTTGCGTATTTCTGATCTGATGCCATACGACAGCCTGCCACGCCGAACCAGTGTTTTGTCGTCTTCTGTCGAGACTCCAGTTGTATGATGTCGGCCGCGTCGAACGTGCAGTTGGTCCCAGCGATCGTCCAGATGGATTGTGCTCCCGTTGCCGTCATGTCCGCCACGAGGAGCCGAGAGCAATTCGCACCTGGCGCCGTCGACTCCGCGTTCTGCGCCGATCATCACCGGAAGAGAAGGCTTCTGCAGGACTTCAGGGTCCCGCGTACATTATTGACAGTCGGCAGGGTCTTCTTGGTTTAGGGGACCGACCGGTTAGGGGACTCGGGGACTTGCGGAGGAGGCTGGCATGCTGCGCGCGGTTTCTGGTGCGGCAGCCACCATCGCGAATGTGATAGATGCAAATATGTGACATGCCAATTTCTGTTTTCTGTCTCCTGTTCTCAGCCCACGGCCTGAGGTCCATCAACGAGACCGTTTTTCATCTCGGCATCTTGTCTCGGGTCCGCTCTCGGTAACGAGCCCAAGGGGGACCCTTATCGGGCCAAGACGAACATCAGTCCTCGACATTGTCGTGTCTGCTGGTTTGACGCGACGACCGGGCGAACCAGTGGCTGGCCCGGAGGATGTCGAGCATGTTTTGACGCAACCGCATCCGTCATGCCGCAGCAGTTGGCGTAGTTGAGCACCCTGCACAAGTGGAATATCACGATTCTCCTCACATTCGGTGTGGGGAATCTTGAATAGCGAGTTTTGCCCTTCTTGTTCCCAACTCCGTCCAAGGGCGCGTCAGAATAGCATGAGGCATGAGGAACCAACCTGCTCACCAGCCTATCGAACCGTTTTGTTGCTTCCAAGATGCCGCACTCCCGAGTGCCCGCGGGCCAGTCGTCAAGAGGATCGCCGTTGGCGGCAAGCTGGACTCTCGACTCTGCTTCACACCGAAGAACAGACATTATCTCCGGCATACGATATGGTTTAGCGCGGAAACATGCCCCCCCCCCGGCGTCTCGCCTCGTAGCAGGTGTGGCTTGCACCACGGCTTGCGTGCTTTGTCTGCGGATGGCTTCAGCGAAAAGCCAAAAGGCCATCGATCCCTGTCGGGATGCCAGGCGCAGGGGCAAATTCAGCAACCATCCACGGGTGAGGCTAGCCATGGGTGGCAGGGACCACGTCGAAAGACGCAGCGAATCAGGGATGGATGATGTGCGTTTTGGGCATCTGAGATTGCGACTGCAAAGATAACGGGACGCAGTGAGACGTTCCCACACCCAACGGACTATTCGAGTCGCGGCGCGCAAGAGGTATCATGGATGGCGCACAAGCAAGCAAGCAGCCGCATACTTCCTTCTTCTCTGGCCTCCATTCTCTTTCTCACCGCGGTGTCGAGACGCTAAGGCGGCGCTTGCTCTGCGAGACGCACTCCGAGGTCCCCAAATCGCCAGCCCCGATCTTTTACTGGTTTTCGGGCGGTTGATGTTGGGTGAGATCGCTCCAGGCTCTTTGGAGATGCGTTGCCAAGGATGGGCCGGCAATGTTTGACCGCAAAAGCCAAGATGGGACGGATATGAGTCCTCAAGGTTGCGCGCCGGGCGGGCGTTTACTGACTGCATCATCACGTCCCACAGCGGCCTCCTTCTGTCGACCAGAGCCTAGCAACTGTGCTGCAAATGCGAGAATGAGGGGGCGGACAGGGCCTCGCGTATATTTCCCCAGGCTGCAAGCTGTGAGTAATAGTTTGACAGATGTCTTGATAGGAGGCGAAAAAGGGCGAAGGTGGATAGACAGGTGCTGGGGCCATGCAAATTGCTTCGGCTGGAGGATCTCTTGGTGAAGCGATTCCCCACCGAGGGCGGCTGCCTTGGAGCATGGTGCTTTCAGATGTCGATGGGCTTTCTGCACGGGTTTCGAAAAAGGACCAAAGAGGATAGCCATCGTATGATACCCATGTCGTGCTCCTCGAAGACAAGTCCCCCCGGCGACCAACGACGGGGGCGACGACCGCGATGGCGAGCAGGAGCAGCCTTGGTGACAGCGAAAGAGGGGCTGGTGCCGGGCTGGGTGGCGTGCGTCGACTTGAGAGGCATCTCAAGCGAAGCCATGCAGCTCAATGACTGGCCGTCAGCCCTTGCGACTCCGACCTGTCATAGACCGGCCGGCCATGCCATGCCGTGCCATGCATGCGCCATGCGTGTACCGAGAGAGAAGGCTTCGCCGCACCGAGCCAGACCGGCCGTGAGCGTAGAAGTGGATGCGCACGTATCTTGAATGTAGGTAAGTGGGAACGGGGAGCATGGCTGGTGGAGTTCCGTTTGACTAGATGATCTGAGGAGAGGCTGCATCGCCCGCAATGCCATCGGTTGAGTGCGCGGAGGACAGGGCCTGTCGAAGGGAACCGTCGAGATGACGGACGGGCCTGGTCGAGGGGCGATTGCATTCGTCCGTCTGGTGCGGGAATCTAGACTGGGAGGACGAAGAGGGGAAGCCATCGACGGATCGACCCCGCCATCACCGGCGGAAGCAACAATCTCGACTGTCAAATGTACCGTTCGCTATTCTGTCGCTATTACTTGACGCCTCCTTCTAACGAGGACCAAAGTGCGGACGACCTGGGGACCGCAGACCGGTGGCTGAACGCCGAACCCAGGAGATCGATCCGGTCAACACTTCTGGTGGCGAGGGCGGGCGGACATCGAGTGGTCCGGCGCCGTAGGGAGGGAGCTCGGATGAAGGGTGGCACACCGAGGAGATAAGCAGCGCTGGGAGGATGCCTGGACCGGCGACGGTCTGGGCCGCACGAGAAACATCCGTGAAAAGCCGCTGGGCAGCGCAGCGCTGCGGCGGTAGGAGGTCAGAGTGGCGCACACTGACGACCGACGCTTGATATATTAAACACCACCACGGCGATATAATGCAGTGTGTGGTACACGGGGAATCCCTCACGAGCTGCGCTTTCTGGCTTGCCGCGGCGCTGGCCAACCACTCGAGCAGCGGGCGAACAAATTATCCATCACGATGGCCGATGCTTGAGACGTTTATGCGAGAGACAAGTCGTACCCGGAAGAATCTGCAGCGACATGTCGAGCTCGACACTCTCGAAGCAAGTGGGTGAAGGCGTGCGATAGTTGAATGGAGGAAATATCTCGTTTTCAGCGATAGCGAGGTGCCACGAGGCGATGACGACGACGCAACAGCGACAACTCCGGTGGAGTTGGTAATGGAATGTGGTGATGGTCGTGTCCTGCGATAACAGCGATCTTGGAGGTCTCAAGCCCAGCCCGCGGGCTTTTCTCTTCTTTTCTTGTTGGGACCGCTATGGTATTAGCAAAGCAAAAGCCAAGCCAGCCGGACCTTGTGACATCGGCAGGGCTACCGGCCGGGGGCAGGGTTGTAGTGTGTTTTGAAGGCATTCCCTGGTCCTGTCCGGAACGCTCCCCCTGAGCCTGAGTTTTGTGCCAGCGAGCGAGGCGAAGGGTGCCACGGTGCCGGTGGTGATGGGTCCCGGTTCGTCGCTGATGGGAGAGGACGAGGGACGAGAGCGGCATCTCCGCGACGCCAGAGTCCGTGCCGAAGGCTCTGGCCGGGGGCTGGAGGCGTATGTATTACATGGTTTTTGAGAGTTGCATACATGCCGAAGACTCCCCTGCTGTCAATTGATGGAACTGTAATAGGGGGGTTTGGGGGAGAAACGGGATGGATGGATGGATGGAATCATGCTTGCTGTCTTCACTCAATTTTTTTTGATGGGGACAAAATTTTCATTCCTTCCCTCGCAGAACTTCTTTTTTTTCCGGCGGGGGTGGGAAGGCGGAGACGGAGCGCCCTGGACTGCGGAAGGCGTGGAACTGGACCAGGCCGATGGGCGGGTCCGGTCCTGCCAGGCTGAGGATGTACCG
>WIGM01000482.1:0-15704 GCA_014235935.1 Colletotrichum musicola | reverse complement strand
AGCGCCCTGGACTGCGGAAGGCGTGGAACTGGACCAGGCCGATGGGCGGGTCCGGTCCTGCCAGGCTGAGGATGTACCGTACCTGTACACTCACTGTGCGCGCCTTGTTACTCCTTCTCCTTCTTGTCATGCTCTGTGGCTCCTTCCCACCCTTCATGTTCGTGATGCTTCCTACTTCTTCTGCCTCAATCGTGATGGGTGATTGGCCCAACACCAAGGGCGTTCCTTCCTATCAAATTTTTTTCAGTGCAATAGAGAGGAAAGTGTGTGTGCGTGCCCCTCCACACCTTCCTCCTGCTGCTCCAACCATGGAACAACACCAGGAAGTTACAGTTTACCCAACCAATTGACCACGACGTGCCTTCCGCCCCTTCGCATTCTCTTGGTGTGGTGGTTTGTTTTGTGGTGGGCGCTGTTGCCCTGGGATGACAAGGAACCGAGTTCCACTCCAACCCATCACCTCGGCCGACCCCGGTCCCGGGGCCCTGTCCCCACCTTCTCAAAAAGAGACAGGAAAGTGCAAAAGGGAAAAAAAAAAATGGAAAGAAAGAAAAAATTCAGGCACGGTGCCGCGGAGCTCTCTCCAGTGTCCTTCGACATCAATCATTGACCAACGACAGCAGGCCAGCGTCTGCGCACCCAATCAAAATGCTTGCCGACGTCAAAGCTCGGGCCAGGTACCGAGCCCCGGGCCCTTTTCTCTCCCTCCCCTGGTACCGCTCGCTCGCGTTATCTCTCTCGTTTCGACTTCGTTTTCGCGGCTTGTCGTCTCTGGCCTTATCTCATTCAGCCTTCCAGGCCTTTCCAGGGGAAGAGGCATTTTCAACAAAGTACCCGGAAAAGTGACAGTTTGTTTCGTGATCGGTTGGTTGGCTCAGGAGTGGACATTTGCCACCTCATCAATAACTGCCATCGTTGGATGACTACAAAATATTGCCAATGCTTCCGCAGTCGGGCTTTTTTTGGGGGCTGCAGAAACGGAATGCGACACTGCGTGAGACCGACTCAGATTCTTCCTGTCGCCATGGCCGGCGGTGGGAATTGAGACATTTTTTGGAGAAAAAATTCTTTACGCCGCATCCGCCGGGCATGGTGTTGTTGTTTGAATATGCCGCAAACCATCCAGCTATTGACATGCAGCAATCATCTTGGAGGCTGCAACGCTGCAGCCGGCGGACGGTCGAGTCTTGTCGTCGGCCGCGGTCTGGAAGGCCGTTGCGTGCATGGCCGTCCACACCAAAATGCTGACGGACTGGACTGACTGACGTCGCTGACGCCGACATTGCTCCGTCCACGTCTCTTTTACTCATCATCTGGCACTGACTGGTTTGGCTGCGGTCATGACTGACAAGACAACTGCGTGACACGGCGGCTGGCCGCGTCTTAGCACCGCAGCACCGCACTCGCACTTGGACTACGGCCGTGTGTGCACACACATACACACGCCCGGCGCGAGCAGCAGTGCTCTCTTGTCTCCGTTGGCATTTCGCCGCACGCCGTCCCAACCCATCCACACATGAAGCTTTTCGCAGCGTGTTTGAAGTGTGTCACGGGGTGTGGCGCCGCCCCAAAAAAGTTCCACGGCAGCAACCAAAATTGAGGGTTGACCTGCAACTTTTTCTCACTCGGCTGTAGCGACAGCAGTTGCCGTGGAATGTCGAAAGGACAGACGAAAAAAAAAAAAAGGAGAGGACATCGAATGTGGAACAGCGTCCCCCTTCCACAATGTTGAAATTCCCCATATCTTTCGTCTCGTGTGCTGGTCGAAGCTCCGCCAGAGTTCGCTTCATGTGGCTTCTAGACCTGGCAGACCCCGGCGGAACACAGTCTGGGGTCGTCACCTTGGCCGGTCATTGGTGAGTCGTACCGGGCGCCGGGCGATCAGATCATCGCAGCGCGCAGCGCGCAGCTTTGCCAGGGCTGGGCTGGGGCCCGGGCTGGGGGGAGTGTGGCCTCGGTGCGTGCTGTGGCTGCTGCGTGTCAACGCCGCCTGTGCAACTGAGAGTTTCCATGGTCCCAAGTGGCTCTCGGACTCGTCTCTCTCTCTCTCTTTGCCTCTCACTTTTTTGGCTTCCAACTCTGCGTACGTGGGGACTGCGATTTAAGGTTCGAGCTGGGCAAGGCCAGCAGACAACGTCAAACGGGACTCGAGTCATCACCCGTGCCGGCCAGCTGCAGCGCTTGCGGCTGTTCGTCTGGACATCGACCCAGATTAACGGGGATAGAAAGTAGATGGGAAGGAAAGAGAAGAAGGCGCTTGGCCAGACGACCGTCGGCTACGCCCATCGCCACCTTCTTTGCTTTCGACTCTTCCCTCGGAGTTTGACGGATGCCGATGAGACCATTTCATGATATGATGATACCCTTCCGAGTTCGCAAAAGGTGAAAACGTGCCCACAGCTCAGAGCATGTTGGCAGGTCGGTGGTTGTGATATGTGATTGCAGATAAGACGTCAGGTCGGGGGATGGGTATGGGCTTGGATGGGCCAAAGAGCGTGCAGCTGGACGTGGAGAATGGGCGGGAGCATCAGTGGAGAGCGACTGCTCCTTACTAAGGTAAAAATAACTTAGTAAGCTCCCCTTCCACTTTCCACTTTCCTCTTTCCTTCCACGTTCCCCCCCACTCCACACCAAAAAAACTCACGATGATCCATTTACGTGCGCGCGCGGGAGGCACGCTCCCGTGGAAGCCGGCCCAGTGGAGGAAAGGGGGCGTGTCAGCTCCCTCCCTTTCCCCCGTCAACGAATCCAATGGAAGTAGGCGCGGGATGGTAGGCGCACCTGCCCAACCGTCCGAGCCTGTCTGGACCGACAATGACATCATGCTGCCGCGCACCTCCAGCAGCGCTCCTTTCTGTCGCGCCTCACCGGACGGCTTCCCCATCCGTGTGCTCTCTCTCACCTTGAGGCATTCTATTGACGGGCGAGTCGTTTCGTCTATTATCAGATTTGCTGGATGTTCGAACGCGGTGGGCAATTGATAATGGGTACAGTACGACACAGTGCAGCTGCGATACAGAGCAGCAGCAGCAGCAGCAGCAGCAGCAGCAGCAGCGCTGGACTCGAATCCGAGCTGGATTGCGACTCTGCAAACTGCAGGGCAAGGGCAGAGAAGGACAGGGCACGGCAACGGGCAGGGCCAGGGCTCAAAGCAACCCCCATGTCTGGCGGGTGCCGTTCCTGCCTCTGCCTGTGCCTGCGTCGTCTCTGCCTGCTGCGGCCTGGGGTTGCGGCCGCGAAGAGGGCAAAAAACAGGGAACAGTAGCTGCAGTTGCTGGGCGCACGGTACACGGACGGGAGTCAGCAAGGGGAGAGAGAGAGAGAGACAAGAAACGCCACAATTTCCGTCCCCAGTTCGATGACGATGGAAACAGCAAAGCTGCCCATACCGCCGTGCCGGTGCCCTGCTTCGGTTCCGATGGCCAAAGGGGGAGGCCACCGCCCTCGATCCAGATAAGACATTCTCAGCCGGAGTATGGGTATAACGTCAAACGGTTTAGGCGGCGGGAGGGAAAAAGGTCTTTGATCCAGGGGAACGTCCCGGGAGCGGGCATCGGATTCAAGACAAAATATCGGAGCGAGGCAGGGGACCGGGAAAGGAAGATATCAAGGATAGAGAGAAAAGGCTGCAACAGTCTTTCCCGCCGGTGACCGCAGACGCGTTCCTCGGGGCGTCGGGGTTCTAGACGTTGGCGCGCGGCGTGTTGCTGCGTCTGGCATCGCAACACCTCGTCGCATGCTTTGTAGGTGGCATTGGCACCCAACCTGGTCCGAAGCAGCATCAGCAGCAGGTGGATGGATGGACGCCCGCCAGCAGTCGTGCCGTCCCGTTTGCTCTACCCGGGTGTTTCGATATGGCACCATGGCCCCAATATCTTGCTTGGGATGAATGTGTTGAGAGGGTGGTGTTGGTGATGGTGGTAGCGGGAAGGAAGGTGTTGGCAACATCAGTTGGCAACGATAGCAGTCTGGCCAACCGCCTCGCAACTCTCAACGTCGTATCGCCAGCTGCCTCGAGGTAGCTGCTTGCAAAGAACACTTCTCATGAGGTTCCTTTGAGCTTCGAGGCGTGGTATAGGGCGATCTTTCAAAGTCTCCCTAAGGTAACGGCTGGCATAAGGTATCGATAGGGAGCAAGGCTTGCTCCCACAGCAGTCGTGTACAAGCGGCTTAGAGGTCGTCCAGCGCCTGCAGCGTGGTACGGATTCGCTGTATGGGCTCGTTCGGGGGCTTCTCGTGCTCTCTGATGAGGGAATGATGGGACCATTATTTTAAATCAGCACCAACGCTAAACCGGCTCGTACCCATGTCCCTGTTTCCTGCTCTTCCTCTCGCACACACACTCTCTCTCTCTCTGCTCCTGCCTTCGAGGCTGTCAGATACGTACCTCTGGCGCGCCTTCTCCAACCCTGCTAGCGCCTCGCAGCCGCCCCACCCCTTCTCGGCGAGGAGACTCCACTCCGGTACCGTCCCATCAAAGATCTTTTACTGTCCGTCGCGCACCCCGGTCGCTGTTTCCCGTACTGTGCACAGTGCAGTGTGTTTGTGTGATGGTGTTTGGTTTGGCAGTGAGGTGTGCCAATTCTCTGGTTCAGCCTTTACCAAGCAAGCACCAAGCCTCTGACCGAGAAGCGGGCAGCAACACAGCAGGAAGGAAGCAATGGAAGCAGGAAGAGTTGCACCTACCAAGGGCATGAACAGCAACGTGCCGTCCGTACCTTGATAGACAGCTAAGCCAGCCATGCCTTGTTCCTCTCTGTGCTGCCCATGTTTCAATTGCTTTCTCTCCGGAGGTTCTGCTCTCGGCACTGCGACATGGGGGTACGCGTTTTTGTGGCCAGGGCCGGTCTCTTTTTCTACCGGAAACCTCAACGTCCTCCGCACCCAGACGGAGAGACAGAGGTCCTTTTGCGTTTCGACTGGCCGGGAATGAGGGATGGGAGAGGGGAACGCAACGGCAACGGCATTAGAATTTCGCATTGGGGCGGGTGGTGTTGACGCTGGCAATGGAAGCTCGCATGTCGCAGCAGCAGCAGCAGTATTATCACCAGTGTCATCGGACACCAGCAGTAGTAGCAGTGCTCTTTGGAGGTACCTTGGCGGTAGCAGTGGTAACAGCTTCGCCAGCAGGGGAATGGCGCCGGTGTGTTGCTGTCTTTCTAGAGCTGCTTCCGTCCTGCCACCCCGGACCTCGCGACTGCCGTGCTTGTGCGAGCGATCGCTCGTTCTCCCCTTCGTCCTCCTTGACCGGCGGCAGGAAGGAGCTGTCAGACTACCGCCTCCTTCTAAGTGCCTTCCTCACCGGTGAGTTAGGTGAGGCAGATAAGTACCTTCTGCGTGTGTGCCTGGCAAGTTGGCGACGCAAGTACCGCACCATCCTCGCCACCATGTATGTACCTGCCATTGTATTACTTATCTTTGCTCGGAGGAGGAAGGAGGGATGAGAAGGAGGAGAAGGAGGAGGAGGAGGAGGGAGGTGTGACTGACTGCATCTGGCCTCTGCTGGCCTCTACTCGCTCTCTCTTTCTCTCGCCATTTTCCTTTCCTCGCCTCTGCAACCTCGCACTTCCCTTTCGCAATGTGTTACCCATCAGAAGCATCTCCACCCGCCGTTGGCACTTTCCCCGAGTCCTCACTTGCCTCACATCGCCTTCTACCACCTTAGATGATTGGAGGGGAGGAGGAGGAGGAGGGAGGGTGAGAGGGTAGAGATACATAGGTACCTACAGATGCAGACACTGAGAGATACAGATACGGATACAGATGCACGGAGATACCTACACTTACAGACGCAGATAATGCGTCCAGCTACCACTTGCCTACCTACTACCTGCCTAGTGTGTGTGTGTGTGTGTGTGTGTGTGTGTGTGTGTGTTGCGCGAGACTTGCACCGAACCAAGAGGACATCAGTCAGTTCCTCAACGCAACCAGCAGTGACTGGCATCGACGAGCCCGCCCGGCTTGCCGTCTCCGTGCTACCATCCCACGCTGGCGCCGGCGTTGGCGCTGTCTCCAGGTGGTCGTTGTGTTGCTCCACCCCTCCCACGGCGCACCGCACTGCAGCAGCTCAGTGCAGTGAGTGCGGTGCAGTCGCCCTCCTCCTCCTCCTCATCACCACCAACACCACCACCTTTTACTGTACATCGGTCGTAGGTACGTACATGGTAGCAGTAGTGCCTCGAGGTGCAGTCTTGCAGTCGTAGGTACCGAGAAAAAGGTACCTTCATCCTCTTCGCCTTCCAGACTGCGCTCCATGCACCGTTCTGGCGTAGCGCCCAGCACCATAACAACCATCAACACCACCAAGAGAAGACGGCATTGCATTGCACCCACGCCCTCGCCCACCCTCCACGCCGTCGCCCCCGGCCTCGTTCTCACCACCTTGTACATCGCTTCTCCGGTTCCTCCTTCCACACACGCCCCCCTCCTCTCTCTCGCCATCCTTGTCACTCTGCGCTCGAAGGCCTGCAGGGATCCTCCTGGCCGTCAGGTACGTGCTACTGCGACTCCCGCCGCCTGGGAACAGCACCCAGCACCCAGCACTTTTTTTTTTCCCAGTGCCCACCCCCCCTAGGTAGTCCTCGCTGTCTCTGGCCCGGGGGGGGGGGGGGGGGGGGGGGGTGTGATACCTCCAGGAGCAGAGAGAACTGCCTGATAGCTTTTTTTTTTTGGCCCTTGGCTTTTCTTACTCCTTCCCTGCTGCGTGCGGTCGCGGCGCTCGGGACTGCCACCATTCAAAACCACTCCGTCCCCTCCGGAGCCGCCCACCAGCTTCGCCTTCTCTCTAATCTTTGTGTGTGCTCCAGACACCAAAGGGAAAGAGAAGAAGAAAAATAAACGTCGTCCATCAACACCACCACCTACCTTCCGCCCTTCTGACGACTCGAGCAAAGAGAAGGAAGCCTCGAAGAAACATCCACCACACTACGACTAGGCATCGCAGGATTGACCCTCGACAAGCACTCCGTGTTGCTTGGTCTCCTCTGCCTCTTCCTCTTCCCCACCATCCACCGTCCGCCCCACGAACGTCGCAAGCCACTGTGCTCTCCTGCGTGCCTTCGTCGAGATCCAGCCGCCGGTTCCCCCAATTCGAGACATTTCGACCCTCTCCTACCCCGGGTTCGTCATTGCATTCCACCTGCTTCGACGACATCCTCATCCACGTCCACGGGGACCCTCCTCCCCGGCTACCGACATTCCTCGTCTGCAAACAAGAGTCTTGTGCACTGTTGCTGGAATATTGCCAGTGCTAAAACTCCTGGTCGCCCACGTCCTTCCGTCGACGTCCTCTGCATCCATGTAAGTGGCCAAACCACCAAAAACCCGCGACTCAGAAAAAGAAGACCAGAGGAAAAAAAGACAATTCGAATCCACCACCTTCGTCACTTTGCCCGTTATCGTTTTCTCCCCGTTTGCCCTTGTCACTCGTACCTCCTTCCTCGCCAACCGCTGCACTCTTTTCCTTGCGTCGACCTGCTTTTGCGCCACTGCATCAATCAGCACCTTCTTTTCTCCAATTTGTCCCTACTTTTCTTGCTTCGCCTCGAATTACGAATCGCTCAACGCACCAACCCCGATTTCCTTTTTCCTCAACTTGTCAAACTAAACCTCCCACCCGGCCGTGCGATTGGGCTGACGAGAACCTTCCAACGCTGCAGACCGACCTAATCCTACTACTACTACTACCGCGTCGCCCACCGCGGTCGATTCGTCCTTGCCTCTCCTAATTGCATGAATTGATACCAGTTTGCATTTTTACACCTCTCCCCGAGCCGATCCAGTCATCGTCTACGTGCCGGGCGCACGAAATCAACAAACCGTATACTTCACCCACTCCATATTCAGCCGGCATTCGATTCAACAATGCCCTACACACCGCCCTCCCACCGCTCTCCCGCAAGCTCCGCACCCTCCTCTCCCGACGTCAGCCGTCGCTCCTCGTTCCAGTCCAGCCCGAGACCGTCATTGCCGCGGTCGGCATCATACCTCACGAAACACAGGAGGACGCCCGCAGCAGCGACTGCGACGACGACGGCGACGAACGGAAACACAGACCAGCCCACGCCGCCTGGGACCTCGGACGACCTGAAGGGAATGGCAACAAATAGCAGCGTGAGACAATCACCGCCACCAGTCACGGACGAGCGAGGTATGCCTAAGGGTGCCATCATCTCTCCGCCCGACTCGGGAAGCGACGAGGAGGACGGCGCAGCGCGCGGGAGGCAAATCGAGAACCTGAAAGAGCTCAAGGATGCCATAAGCCAGATCCCTGTTCGCCGCGAAACATCTCCCAGCTCGAAGCCCGACCAGCCGACACTAGCTCTCGTCACCAACGACGGCATCACTCACAGCTTTAGTACCAGCGCCCTCGATGGCCTCGTGAACGCAGTCGGCCGCCGCGGTCACTCCAGATCGAGCACCGAGCCCAAGATCGTCATGTCCAAGTCTGCCGAAGCATCGCTGACGGGTTCTGAAGAGGAGTCCGACGAGGATGCACCCCGCAAGCCGCAGATGGTGCGCAAGAAGTCGGGCGAGCTCGTCAGGCCCGCCCTGAGGCCCGCCTCTGCACGCCGCCGCCCTTCCAGCATGCCTGGAACGCCGACCTACTCCAAGGCTGTCCACTTCGACTCCCACCTCGAGCACGTCCGCCACTTCCTCCAGGTCGACCGGCCCGCCGCCGTGAGTGCTGGGTCGTCGCCCATCGACAACTACGATAGCGACACCGAGTATCCCTTCCCCGGAGAGGAACGCTCCGGCTCTCGGTCACCACCCTTCGAGTGGGAGATCCTCACGGCAAACCACCCCGCCGACACTCCCATCAGGAAGTCCCTGCCCGCCCGCCTCGAGAGGGTTTGGCTTTCGGGCGACAACAAGAACCTCCTCGGCTCCATCTCCGTCGCCAACCTGGCCTTCCAGAAGTCGGTGACGTGCAGGTTTACTGTGGACTACTGGAAGACCACGTCAGAGGTTGCCGCCGAGTACTCCCACGACATCCGACCCCACGACAGCGGTGTCAGCCACGACCGCTTCACCTTCTCCATCAAGCTGTCCGACCTGGCCAACCTGGAGAACAAGACGCTGTACTTCTGCATCCGCTACAATGTCAACGGTCAAGAATTCTGGGACAACAACAACGGCACCAACTTCCAGGTCGACTTCCGCAAGAAGTTCCTGCCCCAGAACGGCAAGCGAGGTCTCCAGGGCGCTGCTAACCGCCCTGCCCTTCCCCGCAGCAACCGTCGCTCGAGTCCCACCACGTCGTCTGCCCCCCGTCCCAAGTCCATGCCCGGCAGCTTCGACGAGTTTGGTGAACAGGGCAACATCCGTTTCGACCAGCCCATACACGAGTACCTGGGCGAGGAGTCAGCCCCCGTCAACCTCCGCCTCAAGTCCAACAAGTCCACCGGCAACCTGGCCAGCGACAACCTGCCGAGCCGCCTGACGGCACCCAGCGGACAGGCCTTTGCTAACCGCTACGACTTTGGTGCCTCTCTGTCGGCTGCCCTGCAGGCTTCGAGGGACAACACCGGAAAGGATCGCAAGGGCGATGGTCTCTATATGAAGAGCCACCGCAAGATCCAGGTTCCCGCCCAGCAGCCCCAGCAGCGGAGGGAAGCACCCAGCGCGGCCCCCGCCGTCCAGCCCGCCACCCCCGTGACGGTCCCCGGCACCTCGTCTCCCAACGCCATGATTGCCTCGTCATCGTACGAGGAGCTGGTCAACAAATACTGCTTTGTACGTACTCCTGGTCACCAATCACAAATGCCCGACCCCTTCGTCGACTGTCACCGACGCTCGCCCAACCTCAGTCCGAAAAGCTTGTACTGACATTGGCTTTCTCAACAGTTCGGCTCCAAGCAGTCCAGTCCCCAGATCAAAGACGGCACCCTTAGGAGCGGAAAGTTCGACGGAGCTGACGAGGGCTTCGCTACCCGAGCTTCGAACAGTCCCAGCTCGAGCTCCAACGGCAGTCCCAAGATGCCCCACCACGCTCAGCACGCCGGTCCCGCCCAGCACCACGCGTTTCACCTCCGGGACTCCAACCCCTACTTCCAGCATATCGGATCCTACGGCCAGTCCCCGGCATCATCTCCACTCTCACAGCCCCCCCACACGGAGCGACCGAGTCAGGCTTCCGTCCCAACAACCATGAGGTCTGCCTCCCCGGTGGCCTCTGTGGGTGGCGTTCCCTTCGCCGGTACGTCGCCAAATGTTTATCCGTACCCCCAGCAGCTGCAGGAGCGATTTCCATTCAGCACCGAGACTCATGCAGCGACAGCGATTAGGGGTTAACGGCATTCTCGGCCGCTCCGGCACTACACCGCCAACGTGCTTGCACCTCCGCGGCGGCGGACCACACGTCACTTGACAACGTTTCTCGACTGTTTTTTTCCAATCAAAAATTTTGAGCTCATTTACCGGACAAACGGCGTTCAAGGGCATTTCGACTCCGGGCCAGGGACGGCCATGGCATCGCGGGGCGTTCAAAGAGTCAATCGCGTCCTCGGCCTCTTTTTTTTTTTTTACCGATCCGACGGGAATCCAGGCACACGAATCGGGATTCATGGGAGTCGAACGGGGGAAAACAGCCTTGCATTTCATCATCTTGCAATCTTACTTTCGTTGCCCACACCTGATGAGCTCAACGCAGGGTCGATGGGAAACGACTCTCTATACCGATGGTACATAGGAACGGGGACGGCATACAAGGAGTTCCTTTAATGCATAATCGCTTGCACCCTCATTCTTGACCTTCAACAGCGGCTGTTGTTACCGACGTCGAATTATTCTTGGTTTTGTTTTTCTATTTTGCTGAGATTGCCTTGTCCGCGGCCAAGATGCAACACGACCTCCAGCAAACGAGGGGTGGGTCTAGAAGGGTATGGGATATCACGTGTTTTGGTCACGGGATGGGAACCCCCTGGGACGGGACAGGGAGATCCCTCGCTTGGTGCGCAACCCTACTCGGGGTGCCGTCGCCATCGGCTTCAATCCGTTGCGCTGGTCTCGACCGTGCTGCGGCGATGGGCGTGTCGACGAAGGAACCAGGCCAGGGGGATCAACGGGATTTCGGGAGGATACAAAAGTTCAGCAACTGAGTCTTGAGAGATTGAAGCATCGACTCGCTTGTGTGCGACGGAAACGGCACCGGGTTCATACAACGGGAGTTGGGAAGAATGACACTGTTGCGACTACACAGCGTCCGGCCTGACTTGGCTTGATTAGTTAGGGTAGCATGGGAAGACAAAATACCTGCCATTGCTCGACACCTCTGGTCCTTTGCTCCTTAGTGACTGCGTTGGTTTGATGCCTACTATCGACGTCTTGCATGTTTTAAGGCGGACTGCCCCGGGGTGCTCCACTAACTTTCCGGGGAAAGACTTTATCGCAGGCCCAACCCCACGTTTTCTCGACTTCGGTATCACGACGCGCGCTAACTAGGCGCGAGTTCATTGGGCTAAGGTACGATTTAACTAAGCAAGGGTCAGACGTGGAATCGCTCCATTGGTTTCTCATTTGAAGCATGATCGGTTGGCGAGGCTCTGGACTGTCTTTGAGGTCGCGGGTTCGCAATCCCAAGAGTGATGCGATCGGTGATTTAGCCTTGAGACCGGACTACGGGCTTGCTGTCTTTCAGGCACTTGTTCATTGACGCGGAACACTTGGGAGATGTAGGGAGGACACCCCTTCTCCCCCCCCCCCCCCCCCCCCCCCCGATATCGGAGGAGAGGCTCGACGCTGAGCGGGCTGTGTGTGTCGAGCGGTGGCAGAGCCTCAACGCGATGAATCATCTCTTCGTGGTCGGACGTGGGAGGATTGATGTTGGGAGCAAGAGGGGGGACTAACCGCAGCTGCGTTCTTTGCTGTTCGGGTTACAGAGGGGCGTGAGCCGAGGTCGCTACGATCAAAGCTCTCTTCGGAGGGGGGCCACGGCGATAGGAGATGGTGTGCGTATGGAGATGTCGATTTCCTTGGTTTTTTTTTTCTTTCCCTTTTCTTTTCTTTTTCTTTTCTACGGAGTTCAAAGCGGTAGGGTCGCGTGACTGATGTTGGATCGCCGATTCCGCAGGTTTCGGTATTTTTTTGAGACGTTTGCTTGGATTCTTTTCGTAAGTTGTTTCCGATGACGACCCGATTCAACCTCCGCGGAGAAGTGGAGCAAAGCAAAGGCAACTTCTGTGCTTTTTTTCTGCAATATGCGGGAGCTCGACAAAATCCGAGGACGCAAGTCAGTGTCTAAGGCCTGGGGGGGGTTACGACGGACACACACGCCCCCGCTTGCGCGTTTCTGTCCGGCTTCCAGCGGGATGGGCGGAGTTTTATGTGCGCTCGGGCTGGAATCCGGCCTGATTTGCGTCGCTCTTCGGACGAACTTAGCCTTCGTCTTGGTAATCGATTCGCGGGGAAACTGTTCTTTTTGTTTCCGATTCGTTCCCGAATATGGTGTTTTTGATGGAAGTGAACCTAGATTTCCCCGGGGGGAGAGGGGGGTTAGAGTTGAACGCCCGGCAGCGCTGGGATGAGGGGAGACTTCCTTGGGAGAAGCTCAGGAGAATGTGCTCCTGGTCCGAGTGTAAGAAGCTGCGGTCTGATGATGGCTACTTACTTTTTAATAAGCGGCATCGGTTCTTGGAGGTGACTGTTATTTCACACCCCCACCCCCAGGCTGAGTATTTCACATCTCCTCTAGCTATTCTAACCTACTACTATTTACTTTTAGTATACTATTAGTACTAGTATTACTATTATTTGTTATTATCGTATTATCCGTTATTATTATTGTCTGTTGTTGTTATTATTATCTATTGTTGTCGTTGTCGTCCGCCGTTATTGTCGTCGTCCGTCGTCGTCGTTGGCATTACTGCTACTTGTGTGGTGCGGGATATTCATCTTGGGGGTGTGAAATAATAGTCCCCTTCCTGGAAATCTTGGGTGGAATCTGGCCCATGGATTATGCTGCTGCAGTTCGTGAGACACCTTGTTCGGTTGTAAAACATCTCGAACTGTATAAAAAAGCTTGTTCCGAGAAGACCGGCTCCGAAAGTGCGTTGTCCTTTGTGAGATACACAACCAAGACCGTGGTTTCCCCGGGACTGTGTGACTGGTTTGAGATGGGAAGAAACCCCCCCCCCCCTTGCGGCCAAGCCGTGCCTATGAATTGCTGATCTGACTACCTACGCCCAACGCGTCTTGGCCCGAATGACATAGACCTTCAGGGTCAATCTAATAACCTCTCCAGCCAATGTTACTGTGGCTAGTACAACGTTTGTGTCTGAAGGACTGTACTTGGAGCTCCTCGTAACCTGCTGAGTAAAACTGATGTCTTTGGAGAAGAACGCTTTATCACCCGCAACTCCGGCACAGACAGTAAGGCACTTTAGACGGCTTTGGTCGTGCTTGAGACAGGATTCTTCGCCGTGACTTCTTATTGGGCCGTGCTTAATACCTCGAGTACAAAAAAGGCTGCGATACGTCGCTTTAGAAAGTGGAAAGTATCAACAGTGAAGAACTCGGGGCGATGCTGCCTCGCCCGTCGAAACATTATGTTTCCATGTCTGGTTCACACCAGTGCAAAGACTGATGACCACTTGTGTCTCAAAAGGTCGAAGGAATAGGTGTCTTTCGCCGAAGAAGGATCCGCGAAGCCCATTTTAGCTTCTATTGTTTCTCTCTGAACAGTTTCGGATGCTTCGTAAGGGCATCTGGCATGGTGGGTAGTGAAACACCGTCAATGAGGTGCTATGCTAGATACGTGTAACACTCGCTCTCCAGATATACACTAATTGACGAGACCCCTATTAGAGTCAATCATGGAGGCCACTACGTCTTCGTAACTTTGGCCATTGGAGTCCCCAGGCATCAATAGTCGCTATGCTGATGTGTATCCGTATAAGTGAGTGGGGAAATCGCATTCTGTGTCATGGCTTTGTTATTCCGGGAGGATACTGGCGTTCTTGATTGCCGCAGAAGCTATCGATCTGTCTTGGATAGAAAGCTATATGAGAATCTATAAATTGGTCTACTGAGCGGATGGGATAGAGAAAGACACTGTCTTCAGTTTGGGAAGAGTAAATAAGACTGAGATGAACTCTGCAGAGGGTTAAGACTAGATGTTTCCGTCACTGCCGCCGCTGTTGTCACTGTCGTCTGCTATCTATTCTTTGACAGGAGCTTGGTCCAGCACGGCACCATTCCCGCCCGCTCTCATCGCGTCCGGTCAGGGGTAACTCTCACGAGGCGGGCGAACACCCGCAACCTCCGCCCGCTCGTCTGGTCCACCTTGCGCAGCAGCGTTAATTTGCGTATAACTCGACGAGCGGGAAACTCGCTTTCTTCGAATGATCAAGGACTTTGGATAGCTTCCACCACCATTAGGTCTCTGACTACTACAGTGACGGCTGGATTCCGCGGCTCACAGGGCGACCACTGGGCTACTGATCTGCTGTGCGGCTTTATACCTCCTCAGGCTTGGTTCTTCGTCCCCTTAACCAGACAGAACACAGATATCGAGGGTTTATGAAATCACTTTTCGCCATGCTCTCATCTTATTTCAACCTCTCATATGAACGTTCGTACCTATAACCCGAACGAGTGACATCCATCCCCAGCCACCATGCCCCCCGTACAGCAACAGCATCCACGGTCAGATCTTATGTATTACACGCGCTGCCTCTAGCATCTATACCTCCGCGTTCTGCGCCAGAACGACAGAACTCGGGCGGGGTTTCCGGGCGCCAACCTGCGCATCGACACATCGTCATGTACTGCCCGAGGGCGCAGCGGCGGCGCCAGCAACACTGGCCTGGGTGATTAAGAAACACCTTCACCCCGACGATGAGGGAGTTCTTCAGCCGCATAAACGAAGGAGGCGGAGGGGCAGCAGCTGTGGAAGGCATGTTTGAACCCCAGGATGCTAGAGCCATCAGGTTTGCGAGGACCATTGCCTGGCCCCTGAGCGAGGCGGCGCTCAACCTTCACGGCGTGAATCTGGGTGCCGAGGCTGATACTCTGTTGGCGAGGGTGGCATGTTAGTTCGATACGAGCTTGATCCCGACCTTGGGTTCTATAATATCTCTGGACTTGAGGCCTTTGAGAAGTCTGTTGATCGTAACTTTCTGTGCCCGCAAACATTCAAGATCATGATGAGCCATATCTCCGCAACATGGCTCAGAAGCCTCCTGAGTCATACACGATTGCACGAAAGACATTCATGCCTTTTCCTTTAGGCAGCTACTTGGAAAGCTATGGCGCGATCGTACCTACCTCTGCCCCAACCGCCGGAAAAGGGCACATGGAAACGCTGGGAAAGACCAGGCACTCGAACTGACAGGCCTTACAGTACTGACCTGTCTGTCCTGTTCATCATCATGTCAAGGCTCTGCCTCTCACGCCCTCCACGCCTTGAAAACAACGTCACAGCCACCTGCCCGGATTTCAGAGTCCAGCCACCACCATGTCAAAACCTTCAGCAAGCCATGCCAAAACAGCCACAGAGTTGGCCCACCCAGCAGTCGTCCTCAAGCAGTCGCCCTTCATATTGGAAAGTAACTGTAATCCTTTCGCCCCCAAAGCTCATCAGCGTGAGCTGGATGTAGTGGCGCTTAGTTCGCATCCTACGCACCGGCTGCTGGTTGGGGGGGCTTTTTGCCTCTGAGGGCCATGAGTTCTCGAGCCTCGGTGTAGGCACTTTCTGTAATTTGTTT
>WIGM01000481.1:0-34295 GCA_014235935.1 Colletotrichum musicola | reverse complement strand
CCATCACGACCAACATCCTGGAACAAATGCGGAAGAACGGCGGCAACGCGCTCGGCCTGTCGCCCGAGGCGGGACCGCTGGTGCACATCCAGGTCGACACGCACTGGGACGCGGCCGAGCTGGACGAGGTCGTCGAGAGCAGCGCGGCGGACCTCGTTGCCAAGATTACTCGGTTGGCGGAGGAGAGGGGCCTGGCTGCCGGGTACGTTTACCTGAACTACGCGGACAAGAACCAGGACGTGTATGCGGGATACGGCGAGGAGCGTCACGCGCGCCTGCGAGAGGTTGCTGGGAAGTACGATCCCGACGGAAGCTTCAGAGACCTGTGGAGGGGATACTTTGAGCTGTGACAGTGATCAATGATCAACACCATCAACAGGAATATTACGATAGTTCAGATGCAGAGTCAAACTTAATGTAGGTTATTTACATGACCAACTATGCGGGATTGTGAAATTGATGCACCCTCCATTGTCGAATTTGATTTGTCGATTTCGATGGGGACAACATCAACAGTGTGGTTCCACTTAATCAATCCTTCGGAACAGGGGGTGATGCCTGACAACCAACACAACCGAGTTCTCTATTAGGGAGTTGTGATATCACGCTCCCCCGGCTAAAATTGGTAACCAAAATTTTCCTCGTTCCATAGTCACTGCCGCTTTTCTATCATCACACCACTGACTGTTGTCTAGTTTCTTGCCGATGGTGGTACTCGCTCGTTCCGGCATAAGACGTGCCGCCGTCTTACTCTCGTCATTATCTTCCATCTCACTTTCACTGGCACAACGAAATGGAATAGACCAGCTTTTGCCCATAACATCAGCCTCCGGTTGCCTCCTTCATACTTCTCATTCGCCCCCAACGTCTCGCCAGTGGGATCATCTAACTCCCGACTTCTGGTCTTCGGTCCCACCGCTGTTCCGCATCAAGGTCGCCGAAGCCGACGACATCGAAGCAAGCTACCCGCTTCTGGCCTCCTACGCGACGAACCCAGATGCAGCCCTCACGGTCAACGAGTTCGGTATTGACACCGACAGATGGCCGAGCCGGTGGTTCGGCTGCAGAATACACGACGAGGCCCCCAACGACCCGGTGAGACCCGTCGACGATGCCGCCCACCGGCTCCTCGAAGACCGCGCCCGCAGTCTCGGTCTCAGCCAGGCGTCGACCGACTCTATACTGAACGCCCTCAGCTGGAAGAAGGCACACCTACTCGGACAGGGGCCCGAAACCCCGAGGGGCTTCCGGGAGCACAACTTCGAATACGCCTGCGCGGCGGCGACGCTGCTGCTCTCCTTCTGCAAGAACATCACGCAGGTCTACTGGGGCCAGATAGGCTCCTGCATCGCCCTGGAGGAGTATCTGCACAAGTCCAACTACGGGATCCTCCCCGCAGAATCCAGGGCGCTGCAGCAGCTCAAGACGGTTAGGATTATGAGCGTGACGGACAGCCTTTACAGAGACACCCGCACCTACCGGAGATCCGAGTGCCTCCGGGAGCTGAGCTATTTCCATCGCCTACCGCGGTTCACGACCTTCGTGCTGGACGCCTTTGGCGACTACCAGATGCACCACGAAATCTTCGCGCCCAAGAGTTCTTCTCCGTCATTCAAGCGCATCCAGATGCGCCGCACCGGTGCAACGGGCTCCATCATAGGAATGCTGCTCCGCGCCCCGCTGAACCTTGAAGAGCTCGTCCTCTCGACGGGGGGCCTGTGGCTGTGGGAGGGCGACATCAGCCTGGCGAGTCTCAAGGGGTGGCACAAGTCCCTGCTCATGCAGAAGGACTCGCTCAAGGTACTCGACATGGACGTGGGGGCAGGCATCTGGCCATACGCCCGTGGCGAGGGCGAGACCGGGTGGGAAGGGGATGCCGACGGGCCCGAGGGCGATGAGGATGAGGAGTGGGGCTGGATACTGGAGGATCACGCCGAACTACGCCAGGACGAGTACTTCGCCATGGACGAGGCCCTCGGCGGTGGGCCGCTCTACTCGCACGAGCTCCCGGATACGCGGCCGTACGGCTACACAATCGGCTCGTTTCACGACTTTCCCAAGCTCACGCACCTCAGCATCACGCTGAGGGCCTTCATGGGCCCCGGCATCACGTTCGACCCCAGCGCGAATCTCACCGTGAAGCCGCCGTTCAGGCTCTTCGAGGCGCTCCCGCCGAACCTGGAGTACCTGTGCTTCTACGACTACGACAAGGGCGTCAACGCGGACATTGACGACCACGTGAGGGAGTTCATGGAGAAGAAGGGCGAGCTGTTCCCGAGCCTGAGGGAGGTTGTCGGGGTTGACGAGAAAGTGCCCGCGGGCGGCACCTTGTACAAGGACGTCGGATACGGCAATAATAAAGAGTCGAGACTCTTCAAACCCGTCGATCCAGAGTTTGGCTGGGCAGTGGCGATCTAGGTTACGGAGCAGATGAGAGCGTTCCGGGGCCATCGAGATCAAATCAACTCGGCTGTCAGCCTATTCTTAGACTTGCGCTTTTTTAGCCGCCGTATTTGGGAACCAAGAGTCGTCAACCAACCAGCGTTCGATACGGCCGCGAATGCGACCTCGAGAACTCGGCAAGCGGCTGTGTTGGTCCGTCGAAGAATCGGAGTCAACGGGACCAATCAACGGGGCCAATGTTGCCGCCGGCGTCATTGGAAACGTTTCTCTGCTTCAGCTGAGCAGCTTAAGAGAGAAGAGCCCCCATCGTCTCTTCTCTCGTCTGGTTCATCTCAACTTCATCAGCTGGCCTGCGTTCAACGACTCTTTTGTATCTTTCAGTCCCAAATTCCCAACTCTGTATCCTTACTTTTGATCCTAAGTCAGCATCATGTTCTTCAGAAGATCCCGGCGCAGAGCGGAGCCAACCCCGGCCGCAGCACCGTCCAAGCTCCCCTCGACATCCAAGTCCATCTACGAACCACTGCCCCCAAACATCGAAAGCACGCGCTTCCTCCGCATCGCCTCGGCATCCCGCGACACCGACCCCGTCGTCTGCAGCCTGGTCCAGATCCCCCTTGCCGAGCGGCCGCGGTTCGCCGCGCTGTCGTACATGTGGGGCCCCGAGACGCCGACGGAAACCGTCCGGGTGAACGGCCGTCAGTTCGAGGTCCGGAAGAACCTCGCCGGCGCCTTGCGCTGCCTGCGGAGGCAGATGGCCGGCATGTCCGTGGGCCTGTTCTGGATCGATGCCTTGTGCATCAACCAGGCTGACGTCGAGGAGCGGAGCAGGCAGGTCAGGATGATGGGGCAGATTTACCTGCGGGCGCAGGAGGTTGTTGTCTGGCTTGGAGCCAAGTACCAGACGTATGTCGACAAGCTTGCGAGAATTCCTGCCGGTCAGCCTCCTTTGCTTGGGTTTAGGAGGGACAAGCGCCGGCAGGCTACGGCAGCAGCTAGTCAACACGAAAAGAGGATGGATCTCGAACAGGACATGGTCAAGGCGCTGATGGCGGATGGGTACTGGAGCAGACTCTGGATCATCCAGGAGGTGAGCCTCAACGAGATGAAGAGGGTCTGTTTCGGCAACCAGGCCATGGGCTGGGAGGACTTTGTCGAACTGGTCGCCAAGCACAGCGGCAGCACCGCAGGTCCTCTTCGCCTGGATCGCCATCTGAAAGAGAGACAAACCGGCTCACGCACGCTTCGGAGACTGCTCATCGACCACCAGCAGGCGCAATGCCATGACAGGAGGGACAAGGTCTACGGGCTCGTCGGTCTGGCTATCGACGCTCAAGGCTTCCCCATGGACTATCGGAAGTCTCCCATGGAAGTCTGGATGGACACTATGGAGTTCTTGAACAGCCGCAGACTCTTCAGTGCCGGTCGAGAAACGGATGTCGTCGACCTCGGCCGTCTTACCATGTCTCTGCTCCTGGACTCTCAACTGTCTCCGTTGCAACAACTTCTCAGACCCTATGAGCCAAAAGCGGACCCCCGGCTCATTATTGAGACAAAGCCAGAAGACACGGGCAACCGCCAAGTGCTCCCCGTAAAAGCCTATATCCTCGGGGTCATTAACGCCATCGGTCCATCCGCGAGGGAGGTCATCTTGAGCCCCGCCAAAGCCCAGCAATGGGCCGGGACATTCCAGACCGCCTTCCGGGACGATCTCAGTTCGGCCCACAAGGAAAACACCAAGCTCATGAACGCACTCCAGGCTTCAGGGGATGGCAAACTCGCCGGTTTCTGTTCAAGTCAGGGGGGCCTCGTCCGCTGGCGAGCCTACCCCTTCAACAGCACCACCCGCAAGGGGCCTTTCTCGACCTTCTTCCCAGCCCGCTACTCCGAAGGCGACGAGGCCCTCGCGTCCAAGTCCCGCCCTGGCGCCCCGGGAGACGCGTATCTCTACCGGCTCTCCGCAGGCCCCGGCGGCAAATTACCGCGGAAGATGGGCATCGCCTCCGGCCAGGCTCTTCCGGGTGACCTGGTCTGCTGGGTCCAGGGCGTAAAGAGGGCCGTCGTGGTGCGCATGTACAAGGGTCAGGACAGGCCCGCAGACAACATGCTGCAGGTTTTCGGAACGGCGCTGGTCACGGATGATGTTGCGGGGACGCAGGAGGATACTGTTGAGCGGTGTCGGTTGGGCGGGTACGAGCAGACGACGTTGAAGTTGGACCCGCGGACGATATTTACGCTTCTTTCGTAGGATGGGGAGGTTGTTATATCGTTCAGGTCGTTCGGTGTACGATCTAGTCTTTTAGTGGTATGCAATGTAACAATATTGTTCTGGTCAGATGCAGCTACCCAGATGCACGAGAGGGGTTGTCGGAACCGTTGTCCGATTTTCCAGCTTGAGCACTTTACGCCTGGCAATCACATGATACGAGTCTCTCGCCTTATCGTAACCGCGAGTCAATGACTCTCAACCAGACTATCGGAACAATAGATCCAATTCCTAAGTCCCCATCTACAAGAGCACCGTGATGAAGCCGTCAGGGATGGCCCTGTCAGCGATATCGACGAGGCCACATCAGCGCGGTGTCATCCGTTCTCGAAAGCTGTGGACTTGCTACAATCGCTGGTCAACTTGTTCATCAGACGTGACCAATTACGAATTGTTTCAATCGATTGGTACGTGTAACTTGACATTGAATTTGTCAACTACCCAAGTATCAACCCGTCCTAGCTGGCCGTCAACATCAACATCGAATCTGACTCGCACGAGCAAGGTAGGGGATTCCCCAGACGATCACAACAAACCCGCCGCCCGTTCTTATCACGAACCAATCTTACATTAGTCCACGGTCCCCAGGACCCCAATCTACCACCACAAAGCTTGTTCCTCGGGACCGTCCGAACTACCTCACCATTTATGCCACACCTCCCCAGGCGAATACTTCCCTCCCCGGCAGCTCTCTCAACACCACCTCCTCCCATCATGACAACCTCACAAAAACCCCTCGTCCTATACGCCGTCCCCCCCAGGGAAGGGCACATGCGCCCAGCCCTCCAAATAACCTCCCACCTCTCCTCTCTCGGCTTCGACGTAACCGTCCTTGGAACGCAGCGCTGGCGTCCCGCAATCGAAGCCGCAGGCGCGCACTTCAGCCCGATAATCGGCCTCTGGGCCACCCTCGACGACCCATCCCGCTGGCCGTCCATCGCCTCCGCCTCCTCCCCCGCGTCTCGACTCGCAGCATCCCTCTCGGGGGGGTTTGTCACGCTGTTGCCCAGCGGGTTAGAATCAGTCCGCTACGCGCTCGCAGCAATCCGCCGGCGAAGACCTGGAAGAGAAAAGATTGTAGTGTTGTCAGACACCTGCTTCTCCGGAACATTAGCCCTGAAACTAGGCGCCGATTTACCCGAGGGTTTTGAGCAAGATGAAACGATACGAAGCGTCGGGATAGGCGTGGTGCCTACCTTCTGGACAAGCGCCGAGCGTCCGCCCTGGGGCTCCGGTTTACCCATCGACGCAAGCTCCGCAGGCCGCCAACGAAACATTCGCACTCTCCAAGAAACCTGGGACTCAGTCGCAGAGGAGCGCGCGCGCTGGATCCTGACGGCGATGAACTGCCCCCGCCCCCTCGAATCTCTCTACTCCGACTTGTCTCCTGCGACGACGAGACACCCCTTCTGGGACGCCTCGACGATATGCCACGACGCGACGCTGCAGATGTGTCTCCCCGGCCTCGAACCGACATCTTCGGACTGGCCTGAGAGGATAAAGTTCGCGGGGACGTTGCCCATTAAACCTCCTCCCGCGGACCAATCCTATCCTGTTTGGTTTTCGGAGATTTTCTCCAACAGCGCGTCAATTTGCTCTTCATCCTCTCGGAAGAAGATAGTCTTCGTCGCGCAGGGGACGGAGGTGCTGAATCACGAAGTCCTCCTCCTGCCCACGCTCTCCGCGCTCGCGGACAGGGAGGACGTGCTAGTCGTAGCGTGCCTCTGCGTGAAAAACGCAGCCCTCGATACTACCACCCTCCCCGACGGGAGGTTACCGCAAAACGCACGGGTGGCGGATTACATCCCCTACGACGCTGTGTTAGCCCACGCGGACGTTTTCGTGTCGAACAGCGGGTACGGCGGGTTTTCTCACGCCGTGGCGAACGGGGTGCCTATGGTGCAGGCAGGAGATACGTTTGACAAGCCGGATATTGGAAGACGGGTGGAGTGGTCTGGGCTGGGTGTGTTTTTGGAGGAGAGTCCCGCGCAGGTTGACAAGCTACGCACCGCACTGGATAGGGTGTTGGGGGAGGATGGGTTCAAGAGGAGGGCGGAGGAGTTGAGGGGAGAGGCGAGGGGGTATGATCCGTTGGGCATGGTTGGGGAGGAGATTTTGAGGGTGGCTGGGCTGTGAGCGAGGATGTTGGGAGATGGGTGATGGCCGGCTCAGGGAGGGATGGAGGTTGCTTCGTCTGTGGGCTGTCTTACGATCTTGTAGATCATGGAAGCCCGGCTGTGGGGGTTATCTATGATAGTAATAGGGTGTATACCATGGTCAGCCGGGATTACGTCGACGGGGATTCGACATATCTGACCGTACTTCAATAACGAAAGCCTGCGTTGACTTTGGAAAAGTGATACGTGAGTTGTCGTGATTACGTTTACGCATAACTCATTACTTGCACAACCGCTTGATCACATGCCATCTATATTGACCTCGAGACTTGTCAGCTCTCGCGATGCAACACCAAACCTCTCTAAACACAACTTTTATAAACCCACACATCCCAAGTCTACATCTTCATCATATCCACAATCACAACTTCAACCCCTCCATAAGCCCCTCAAGGACCCTCCACTCCTCCCCTCCCTCCCAAGCCTCCTTCCCGCGACTCATAACGCTCCTAACAGCATTCCTAGCCTTCCCCCTCCACCGGCTCCCGACCCCCTCAACCTCCCCGCCAAAGTTCTCCAGCACGCTCACGAGCTCGTCCGTCCTAGCAACCACAACCTTCCACGCGCTCTCCTCAACGAGCCAATTCCTGCTCTGATCGACGCCCCCCGAGCCCGCAGCGCTGCCCGCAGCAAGACCGCCCCCCACGGAAGCCCCCATCGCAGCTCGCCAGGCCTTTTCCGCGGCGTCGATGGCGCCTGCGTAGTCCCTCCTCCAGACGCGAAGTCTGACGATGAGCTCCCAGAGTTCCGAGCGGTTGGTGATCAGCGGCACGACGCCTTCTTCAAACAATCCCACGACGGCTTTCTCGACGCTGCCGCGGGGGGGTTCGTACACGCCCTCTTTACTATCCTCCTTCTTCTCCTTTCCAAGGAGGGATTCCTGCAGCAGCGCGCGAAGCACATCATCATCGAGCGCGTCTTCAGTGCCTCGGATGCGGATAATAGCCCTCAGCGCGTGCACCATCTCCATGACGGCAGGCGGCCGCACCCGCGACGCGAGGGTGAGCACGTTATCCCAGATGCGCCAGTTATCCTGCGCAATCGTCGCGCCGCGCTTGTAAGCCGCCAAGGACTGGGAGAGTAAGGTAGCCGGGTCGCGGGGCTTATTCTCCTGCTGCACTGCCGCACTCTCCTCCTCATCCTCGTCTTTCTTGTCATCGGGGCTGGCCTTCTCCTGCAGCAGCTTCTTCTTCGCGTCCTCGACGGCCTCGAGGTACATGCTCCAAAGCGAACTGCCGAGGTTACTCCACGTCCGCGCGTCCTCGCCACCGACGATTTCGCCAGCGGCCCCGATCGCGCGGCCGTACGCCTCGGAAGCCTCCTCGAAGGACCCCCTGCGGAGGTGGATGTCGCCCAGCCGGCTCCACATCTCGGGGCTGAGGCGGTTGGCCTTCGTCGCGAGCTTGTATGCCTCCAGCGCGGACGCCCAGTCCTTTTGTTGGAGGTGGTGCTCGCCTAGCGACTTCTGCGCCCTGGCGAACCTGCCCCCCGAGATCTCCCACGCGCGCCGCCAGTGCGACGGCTCGTCTTCCAGGTCTCCGAGAATACAGAACAGGCGCGGCGCGTTGGGCGGGGGCGGCACGCGCTCGGGGCCGGAAAAGTCTGCCGGGTTGAGGTAGCTCACGTCCACACCCTCGAGATCCTCCGCATCCGGGTCCGCGTTCTCGACTAGGGGAGCGCCGGTGCGGTGGAACAGGCGCCAGCGGACGACGGCCTTGGCCTTCTCCTCGCCGCCGCTGCCGCGGCCCGACTCGTCGTCCGCGGAGGCGCTGCTCGCGAGGCAGAGGGCGACTTCGGCCCAGAGGCGGAGGCGCTTGAAGATTTCGAGCGCGGAGACGAGGGAGCCGACGCCGGCCCAGGAGTATGCCAGCTCGGACTCGAGGTGCCATCTCGGAGGGGAGGAGAGGGCGTGGATGTACTGCAGACGGACCTGCGCGGGGGCCGAGTCGGCGTCCTTGGCGGCGGGGAAGAAGGACGTCGGGGCCGGCTCGGAGATGGCCGTCACGGGCTTCTCGTCCGGCGCGCTGACGGCAATGGCCGGAAGCTCCTCGTCAGCAACATCCTCCGCCTTAACCTTGGGCTCCTCCGAGGTGTCGACGACGACCTGGTCGACGACGGCCTGCATCTGCAGCACGCCGCGCTCGACGGTCCTGCTGCGGTGCACCTCGATGCGCGACCGCACGAGCAGCGCCTGGGTGTAGATCTGCCAGTTGGTCGACTTGTCCGCCACGACGCGGGCCGCGTACGGCATCACCTCCTCCGAGGTCAGCGTGTCGACGGGCGAGAAGGTGTCCTTGAGCGTCGCCTCGGTGAGGAGGATGATCTGGTCTAGCGGGCTGAGCTGCGGCTGGTCGTCGGGGGACAACTCCGCCAGCGCGGCGGGCAGACCGGTGCCGGAGGCCGCGAGCTCCCCGTGCTTCCCGCTCGCATCCTTCGAAAACTGAATCTCCTCGAGGAGGGTGTCGTCGTTGAGCGCGACGGCCTCGGGCTTCGCGTCCCCGTCTTCCGTAGAGGCGTCCGCGACGTCGCTCTTGGCCAGCACGACGAGCTGACTGGTGCTCTTCTCCTGAAACTTGGTCCTCTTCCCCAGCGCACCGGACAGCGCGTACGTGAACTTGCTCGCCTGCGCCGCCTCCCTCAGCACCTCGCGCGCGCGGTCGTCGCGGCCGAGCATGATGTGCGCGTTCGCAACCTCCAGCAGGAACTGCACTTTCTCCTCGCGGGACCACCCCTCCGCCTCGGTCGACCAGACGTCCTCGTCCAGGACCTGCTGCCTGACGACGTCCATCCCGCCGTTGATCTGCTCTGCCAGCGTCGGCACGTCGATCCACTGCGACGCCTTGGCGAAGTTGGACCCGGGGCCGAGGGACGGCTGGCTCAGGAGCTTGAAGTGCCAGACGTTGATGCGCAGTCGCGTCCAGGGCAGGCTGAGCCGGGAACCGGGGAGCTTGACGACGGCATCGGACGAGGGCGCCTCGGAGAAAACGTGCCGCGCGAGGGCGAAGAGCTCAATCTGCGGGATGTACGGGTACGGCGAGACGCCGTCTACCTCGAGCGTCTTGAGGCACCTCCTCCTGAGCGTCTTGGCGTCCGAGCCGTCGGTGAAGAGCGCCTCTACCTTGCGGGCGTTCTCGAGAACGGGGCCCGTGACGTTGGACTGGAGGAACGCGTTGAGCGCGGCGAGGCCCACGGCGACCTCGTCTTCGGTGAGGCTTTCTGTCGAGGGGTTGCTGGTGGTGCCTTCGTCGGTCAGGCTGCTGGTGAATGTGGCGATGAGGCGCTGGGCGACCGGGGACGTCAAGACGTCGACGTATGCGCCGTCGTTGACCTGCGACAGCAGCGAGCCCGCCTTGTCGCCGTTCGTTTGTGATTCCGCCATGGTCGCTTTCGTCGTCGTGGTGGATTTTCGCTTGCGATTTTGCGGCGCCTCACGATAACCTCTCTTTTCTCTTTCTGTGCCCCGCGGCGGGGTACCTTTCCCAGTGACAACCTCTTGGAATTCGGGTAGTGTTTTGGGGCGAAGGATGACGTAATTTCGGTCGAATTTTTCAGCGGAAGCTTTCGCCGAACAATCCAACCCAGATCTTCGGAAAACCGGTTGCTTTCGGCTCTTTTGGCTCCTGGATAATCGTGAGTCAACGGCGTGGACTTGGGGCTTGTTTTGGTTCGGTGCAGCGTTCAGCGTCGAGACCCTGTGGAATTGGAAATTTCGATGGTGGGGGCGGGGCAAATTTTCACCTGCCATTGGATCACTTTTACATAAGCAGCTGCTCACCGAGATCTCCCTCACCCTTCACCGACCACACCGTGCTGTACCTATGTACCTAGATAGAGAGCAGAGAATGTTCAGTCACACATCTGATCACGAAGGAACCCCTTTTCTGACGCAGAGGCTAACACGCTGTTCTGACATCGCTGCCTATCGCTAACAACATACGCTACATGGCGAGTCAGGCTACTAGGTAAACAATGACCAGACAAGAGATGCGATATCTGTACCCCCCTCTGCATCTGAACCACCAACATGACATGCCACGACGCTCACTCCCCATGCCTCACTACTCAACCTCACTCCTGATCCTCAGGAATAAGCGCCAACGGAACAAAATTCTTCTTGCCGGCCTTTTTGCGACGGGAAACGACCTTGTAGCCATTGTCCTCGACCGCTGCGGCATCTCCCGCGGGGGCCCGATCCTCTTTTCTCGAAGGGGCCTGCTCTTCAATGCTGGCCCAATCCTCATCGGACAGTGCGGAAAATCCCGCCTAGTTCTTCTTGCCTGCCTTCTTGCGGGTGGGAACAACCTTGTAGCCGGCGCCCTGGATCACCGCAGCATCGCCCGCGGGGGCCGCATCCTTGTGGCTGCCCTTCTTGGCCACCTCGTTCCATCCGCTGGAAGACGCGCCCCCCTTGTCGCCGACGGCGCCTTGCTTCTCAACCACGCCCTTCTCGGCCAGCTTCTTGCGGCGGATGAACTCCTCGGCAAAGTGCTGGCCGTGCATCGTCTTCGAGCTCGCGTAGATGGCATCCGCGATGATGGTGTTGTCGAGCGGAAGGAAGTGGAGGGTGGCGGCAAAGGAGTCAACTGTTGCTTGTGTTAGCGGCGACATCATCCACATGAGATAGAGCCAAACTTACTGTCAACACCGGTGAGTCCACGAGACAGCTCGCGCTGAACCCACTTATTGAACTCGTCCATGGCAACGTCGCTCTTGGGGGGAGCCGCGGCAGGGGCAGCGACGGGCTTGGCCGGGGCCTTGGCCACGACGGGCGTGGGCTTGACGCCGGCGGCGCTAACGGAGCGCGTCTGAGCAGCAGGACCGGTCGGCACCTTCACCTTTCCACCGGCTCCGACGGTTGCCCAACCACTGCCGGGTGGCGGGGCGGTCGCGTTGGCCTGGGCAAGACCGGGCGCGTTGTTAGGCTTCGTAGCGAGATCGGCGTAGCGCTTGCCGGCGGCGGCAGCGGCGGTCACGATGCCCGTCTGCACGGCGTTCTCCTTAGCCTTGACCTTGCGCAGCTCCTCCTCTCTCTGGATGTCCGCGAGAGTCTTCTGCTTGCCGGGAGTGCTGGCTCCGGGGGTCGACTTGACAGGTCCGGGCTTGGTCCAAGGGCTGGCCGATCCGACGGGCGAACCGTTACCCCAAGTGCTAGTAGTGGGAAGACCGGTGGCCGACGCGATGGCCTTCTCACGCTCCCTGAGGGCAGCGGCTTCTTGCTCCATGGCCTGGCGACGGCGCTCAGCTGCGAGCTCTTCAGCCTTGGCCGCCTTACGGGCCTCGGCTTCCTGGATCTCCTTCAGGCTGGGACCCTTGCGGCTGGCAGCCTCCTTCGCCCAAGGCGCCAGCGGGGGCGGCTCGGTCGCAGAACCCGTGTCGGGCGTTCCACTCTGGGAGCGGTTGTACTGCTCCGGGAGGTTGGAACGGGCGCGCTGCGCGGTGGGTGCGGGGAGGGGCGTTCCCGACGTGGGCAGCGGGGGAGGGAACGGCATGGGAAGACCGGCGGCGGCGTTCTTGGCGGCGGCAGCAGCAGCCTGTGCCTTCTGGACCTGTTGAGTCAGAGACAGCTGTTGCTCCTCCTCCATGATTTCCTTAATGCCGGGCGCCGGAGATCTGGTCTGCTCCTTGAGACCGTGGGCGGCGGGGGCTTGGGCGGCCGCCTGCTGCCGGGCCTCCTCTTCGGCAGCGTGCTGCTCCTTGGCCTTCTCCGCCTCACGCTCGGCGCGCAGGTCCTCGAACTCTTGGAGGCGCTCGCGGAATCCCTCGTCATCCTTGTCCAGCTGCTCGGTGCCAGGCAGGTTGCTGCGGAGGCCTTCGTTCGCGGGGGCACCGACGGGCTGCTGGCCAAAGATGCTGGTGAGGCTAGTAGGGGCTTGGACGCTAGCCAGCATCTGGCGCTCGCTGGGGTTCAGCGTCGCGAGATCTTCCTCACGAAAATGCTCAAGTCCGGAGCCAACGGGGAGCTGCGTGGCGCTTTGCTGTTGCTGCTGCTGCTGCTGCTGTTGTTGTTGCTGCTGCTGGGCCTGCTGTGCCTGTTGCTGTTGCTGCTGCTGGATGGCAGAGTCGAAGAAGCCAGAGGTAGGTCCGACGCCACCCCCGATGGGAGGCTGTTGAGGGTGAGCGCCGATGGGAGACGAGATGCTGCCGAAGCTAGGTTGGCTCTGCAGGCTGTGAGTGCTGTGCTGGTGGTGGAGACCGGGGACGCCACCTGGGCCTTGGAGTCTGGCTATGGCCTGCTGTCTCATCATCAAGTCCCGTTGCTGGGCCATGGCCTGCTGTTCCTCCTGCTTCCTACGCTCCAGGTTGTTCTGCTCCTCAGCTGTAAGGGTCCTACCGAAGCTGGGAAACACTCCACTAAGAGGCGGAATAACGCCCGTGTTGCCGCTCGGGGAGAAGGGGCCGGCCTGGCTGGGAGGGCCATGAGGGATGCCAATCTGGGGCACCAGGAAGGGTTCTCTTGAGTTTCCAATTCTTCTTATGAGCTGCCCCAGAGGCTCAAAGTCGGGGTCCTCTACCTTCTTCACCCTCAAGTCAGGCGTGAAGAAGTTGGCCTTGTACCAATCGTTCATCTCGAGGCCGCTGAACGGTCCCTGAACCTGGCCTTGAGGATCGAGGTACACCCAGCGCATGCGGTCAGGCATGACCATGGTGCGGACTTGGGACTGCGAAGACCCAAATTCCACACCGCCGGGGGTCCCGGCCGCGAACGGCTGAGGGTGTCCAACCCCGGCGGCAGCGGCGTGAGAGGGATCGGCGCCGCCAAAGCCGCTGTGGGTGCGCGTAGGGTCGGAAGGGAACATCTCCTCGAACATGCCGCCCCGACCGCTGCGCATGGGGCTGCCGGTGTCGCGCGGCTGAGCAGCGAAGGTGTTGCGTCCAATGGCACCCAGCGGGTTTGCCTGACGAAGGTCGGGTATAGAATCGCTGAGGCTTTCTTGCTCGTGACCCTGCATTTGAGCTTGCATGGCGGCAGGGAACAGGGAACCCAACTTGCTGCGACCGTGGGAGGCGGTTGCTCCAAGGCCGCCAGCACTAGGGGGACCGAAGACGCCGGCTCCTAAGCCTGACAGGCCGGGGGACTGCAGTTCAGTAGCCATAGGGCTGAAGAGGCCATTGCCAAACACGCCTCCGCCAAAGGCCGCGCGCTCCCTGTCGGGCGTGCTTGTGGGAAGCGGAAGCGGCCAGCCCGAGGTGTTGTAGCCACCACGAGGCCCAGCGCTGCTAGTTTGGCTGCGATCACTACCGCCTTCCAGAGCATGGGTGGGGAAGTTACGCGACAAAGTGTTGAAGGCAGGGTTCTGGTCTCCTCCAACGGCTGCGCCGTGCTGCTGCTCGTGGGTGCCATCGTCGTGGGACTCGCCACGCTCGGCCGGGGGGCTGCGGTACGGGTTGGTGTGAGCGGGACTACCGGAGCTCAGGTCCGGCTCAGCCTGGCGGCCCAGGTTCAGACCCGACATGCCAAAGTCTCCGGTAGAGCCCTTGACAGGAGTCTCGAACATTCCAATGTTGCTAGGGTTAGGAATGGAAGGCGGGCTGGTGTCTTGCGCGCCGCCGAGAGCCGCGCTGCCGGACAAGCTGTCGTCTCCTCCGAAGGGGTCGGTGTCGGTGCGGGGGCGGGGACGCCAGGTTCGGCTCGCTTCGGGGGTCATGGCTTCGTTGGGTTTGGTCGCGTCGGCGCCGTCCTTGTTGATGAGGTTGGCGAAGCGGCTGCCGCCGCGGTTGCCGGAACCGATGGTCGAAGTGGGGGTCGGCAGAGCAAACTGGCCAAAGCTGCCCATTCCGCCGCCTCCGGTGGCAGAAGGCTGGGAGGCGCCCCAGAGAGCGCTGATGTTCGCGCCCATGGTAGGGTTGCCAGTGGTGTTGCTCCTCGTCAGACTGCCAAAGGGTGCTCTACTCGGAGCCTGGTTCTGTCCCTGGGGAGCACCTTCGTCATCGCCCGGATCCTGCTCCTTCACGTCATTGTTCTTACGACCAAACAAGAACGTGGGATCTTCGCGGGAGAAGCGTGTCGTGCTGGGAGAGCCAAGACCGGCACCGCCAAAGGGGTTGGAGTCCGTCGTCTCGCGGCGGCGGGTTCCAGGCCGCGATGCAGATACCGGAGACGACAAGCCGTACGCAGCGCCACTGCCGTGCGACAGCGAGGCCTTGCGTCCGTTCGGTCCATTTCCCTGATTTCCGCCCTCCTTATTCTGAATAGGCGGCTTCAGCGGAGAATTGACATCGGATGCGAATGCCTGTCTACCATCAGTCTCGGTCGCAAACCTGCCAAGTTCGTCGAGGCGACGCACCTTTTCCTCCTCACCAGACATCCCGTTGATGCCGATGGGGTGGGTGTCGCCGAGAGGGTTCCAGCAAGAGGAAGGGTCTTGCGAGTTGTGGTTGTTGTTGGTCTTGCCCCAGCCCCGCGTAGCGCCACCGTTTGTCTGCCCCGGAGTCCATCCCGGTTCTAACACACGTGAAGCGTCCATGTCCGCATGACCGTTCCTGTACAAGCCCAGAATCGAGTCCTTCTCGTACTGTGACGGGGTAGGGTAGTCGTAGCTCGCACCGCCAGGGGTCTGCGACATTGCGCTGGAGTCGACGGTCGATGCAGAATAGGGATTCTCGGAAGAGGCTGCGGGTTGCGAGGCTTGGCCAGGGGTCGTGGAGGATCGGCGGAAGGTCAGGGTGCCGTTGGTCTTACCGTCACGTCGAGCCCTACCGCAGTCGCGAGTTAGTGCAAAGTGTGCGTTGCAAAAATGCAGATTATCGTGCATGGTGGGGAACAAGATGTTGGGATGTGATGGGATGCTCTGACGTTGCGGCAAGGCTGAACTGGGCGATGTGGCGGGCTCCACCGGGAGGAGCTACCACAACGCAACCAGACCTATGGCAGTGAAATACGAAAACCATAACCGCCATGACTGCTGGAAAGGGGGAAAGGGAACAGAACAGCAGCACAGGAAATTTCGGTGCCGACGTGTGCGTTGCGCGTAGTGGAAGGTTCAAGCAGAAGCACGGGCGAACTACTCACCATTCCCCGCTGCCTACTCCGCGTCCGTCATTCCGGCCGCCTCCTCTCGCGTCACGGCTGGCGTTCTGACCGGCGGCGGCCGAGGCGAAGCTCGATGGTAGATTCGTCGAAGGCATGGTTGTTGTTTCTCGCAGAAATAAAGGGAGTGAAGTGGGTGGTTGTTGATGGTGATGATCCAAGTTCGGGCGTCGAGCAAGGGTCGCGAGTTGTTGCAGCGACGCGTAGGTTGTGTGGAATTTTTTTGGGGGTGGGATGTTCGGTAGTTGGCCTGATCGATCTATCGTGGACAAGGCGCACGAAGAGGGATTCTGGGGGTAAATCGGTTGGTTGGTTGGTCTGGATTGGAGTTGGGGTTGCGTTTGTTGTGTGCGTTGTCGCGCGCTAGTTGTGTGATGATGATACACTAGAAGTGATGCGTGTTACACTGATGAAGGCTTGCTAGGCTAAACGATGGATTGATCGAGAGACCGAGGGGGGGCGATTCGCGAGCGTGTGCGGTTCGTCGTGCGAGGGTGAGCTGTCTCGTAGAAAAAATCGAAGGTTTGAAAGGAAAATTGCCAGCTCGGAAGGACCCACGATGCTGTGGGACCAGGGAGAAGTGTGGGGACGGATGCCGCGCTAGACCGAAATGGGGAGAAGCCGGGGTTTCTCCGGTCCCGGCCACACGTTTTTTTCTAAATTCCTTTTGGAAGGGACCGCGGATGACGTTGACACTAGGTAAGGTACAAGTACGGAGTACATGCCTACGGATACATGATTGGGGATCCTTTCTCTGGATATAATTATCCTTCCTACCTTTGCATCTAATATATCGTGGCCGTTGCCTCTGGTAATATCGCGTCCTCTTCGTTTTCTCCAGGTTCCATGCAAGCACTCAGTTCATCGTTGCTCCGGCGTTGCCTGGCCATCCCCTCTGCTCCCTGGTCCCGCTCAATGACGAGGGCGAAGGCATCACGTGCGTCACACGTGATCCACACTGACATAATCCCATGGTACCATTCCCATGCCCAGCCCACTGGCCCCCGTGACATTCCAGTCCGTCTGTTTGTTCGTTTGGGGGTCAACAGCGCTATGCTGCAGGGCTCGTGCTAGCATCGTGTGCTAAAAACCGGCCAAGCGAACGAGGCTTCAGGGGCAAGGTACCCAAGTACTCCCCTAGGAACTCACTGACCTCCATCCAACCTCCTCCCACACCATCCTTGGATATCTCTCAGTGTCTCTTCTCTCAGCTGCTTCTCCGCCTCTGCCACCGCCTCGTCGTCCCATGTCTCGACCAACAGAAAAGTTTGAAGAGGAAGCAAAAGCATCAACCCCCCCCGCCCACGACTCGCATCCCTCTCTCCCACCCCGGGCCTCATTGGCCAGGAGTTTCGGAACAAGCTCAAGGGAGAGTTTAATAGTTTGGGTTGTTTCATGCCCTCAACGGCCTCTGAATGGCGGTTTGTCTGCTCGCATCTTCCCCCCTGCGGGCATGCGTCAGGACGATCACACAGCGCAATGAGACGACGTTGCCCCTCACTTGAAGAGCGAAGTATTAGGCAGGTAGGGTGGTAGGTATTGTTATACGAATTACCTACGGCAGCTGAAGCACCAATCCCTTCGCTGAAGCTCTGCGTTTGTTGCCGTCGAGCCTCTTTCCTGGTGATGTTTGCCTGTCCACGTCCTTCGCTCCCGTCATTACTCAGTCATGCTCGCCATCTCCGTCCGTACCTTGACCATCCTCCGTTTGTGATTGGTGAGGGAGCGGTGTGAGGCTCGCATAGACATGCATGGAACGTTGTGATGTAGGAATTCAAACAACGACTCTGCACGATGCTTCAGCCCGCCGGGCCAAGCGGCATTCATCCTCCTGCAGCCCACGTGTGGAACGGGGCGGCGGTGTCATCTTAACTTCAGCAATATGTGAAATTCGACAATTCCATATCGACGTTGGCTCCTTTTTTTTGCCCTGTGATTTCGGCCGATCCCGGGTCCGAGACATTGCTTGGCCTCTTCTTGGTATTGCTGCGTCATCTCATACGGGCTCAAACTCCTTCAACCCCCCCCTGAAGTCAACTTCTTCGACGTGGCCACTCGACAACATGTTTCGCCCCACTACATGCCATTGAACACCGCAAAGAAAGAGGATATACTACCAGCACCAATATGGCACAAGCCGTACTCACGCGAGCCCTCCTGCGGTGGCTCTTCTACGTCGTGGCCGTCTGCCTCATCATCCTCGTCACCCCCACCGCCCTGGGCTCCCTCGGGGTCCTGAAGGAGTCTCAGCCGGCGGCAGACTTCGCCGCCACCAATCCTTGGCGAGACCTCCCCGCGGACCCGGCCTTCCACGACACCATCCGCGAGGTCCTCCTAATTCGGGACACGCTACGGGATGGCTTGCTGCCGACCTCGCTGCCCGAAGAGGACGACTACGACGTCTACTCGGCCATGCTGCGCAGCCTCGAGGGCCGCGAGGACCTCACGTGGCTCGTGGTCCAGGAGACGCGCGTGGACCAGACGATATCCGCCATCGCCAACCGCGGGGGGTACCACAGCCCCATCCCCGAGGAGCCGCACGACTTACACGAGAGGGCGAAGAGACTCCACGACCACTGGTTCACGCTCGCGTCCACCAAGGACAAGCCGGACCGCTGGGAGGCGAGGTTCGACACCACCTACCTGCCCTCGCTCCTCACCGGCCGCGACCTGGATTCGAAGCAGAGAGCGAACGGTTTCGGACTGGACCTGACGCCCGCGCAACGGGCCGACGCGGAGGCCAAGTACAAGGCCTACCGCAAGGGCCGGGACCGCGCCGTGGCCTACCTCAAGAAGAACCCGCCCAAGCCCATGGCCTGGGTGCCCGTGTCGACGGACCCAGAGGCGTCGCGCGGGATCTGGGGCACGGTGTTCCGCGACGGGCTGGCGCAGGCCGGGCGGAAAGTGATGGGCAGGCAGATGGCGGCGAACCCCATGTTCAAGCCCGTCTACCGGGACCTCATCACGGAGCGCATACCCTACGACTGGGTCGACCCGGAGCAGCCCGCGGAGCAGTTCAGCGAGCAGGTGCACCTGCGGGAGATGGAGGCGTTCCGGGAGGAGGCCCGGCTCAGGGAGGTGAGGACGGAGAAGCAGGCCCGGCTGCAGGAGGAGCTGCGGCGGCAGCTGAGGGCAGACAAGGAGGAGCTCTGATGAGGGCCTTTGGTGTTTCACGATGAGAGATGGAATGAATCGGCAGTTCGCTATTCGCTATTCTTATACAAGCCAACGCTGGCGACGCAGATATTAAAAACAAGACCGGGTCCAAGTGCCTCACCCAACCGAAATCTTTGTACAGTTTCTTCCCATTCTCAACAATCCAAAAATGATGGGCTGCCACGTGCTACTGCTCACGGCCGACCCAGCACGTGCCAATTGAGCGTGAATATCATTTCCTCTCGGTGCCGTCACAAGAAGGCCCCGCCCCTAGTAGCCGGACAGCACGGCGCCGATGGAGGCGATGGCGGGCACGGCCTGGATGAAGAAGATGCGGGGGTTGGCCGTGGCGCCGCCGTAGGCGCCGGCGACGACGATGCAGCCCAGGAAGAAGAGGCGGATCTGGTCGGCGAACTCGGCGACGGGATGAGCAAGACCCCAGACGAGCCCCGCGGCGAGGAAGCCGTTGTACAGGCCCTGGTTGGCGGCCAGCGTCTTGGTCTTCTCGGCGAAGTCGGCCGTCAGGCGGAAGGCCTTGCGGCCCCGGGGCGAGGTCCAGAGGAACATCTCCAGGACGAGGATGTAGCCGTGGAGGCCGGCCATGAGGCCCGTCGCGGTGGCGCCGATGAAGCCCATGTTTGTTTTTTGTTGGGGTGGATGAGAGGTGTGTGAGAAGGAAGTGTGTTTGTGAGGGTGGGATGAGAGGCTGGTGAGGAGTGGACAATGTCTTGAACAGGCTGGCGGTAATTGAGTTTGTGTGATATCTCGTCAAAGTGACAGGGGATTGGCTGTGGAAGTTGCCGGCGGAACGGAAAAACGATGGGATTCAGGAGAGAAAAGCGTGGCACAAGGCGAGATTTCACGACAGATTCGGAAGACGGCGAGTCAGCTGCAACAGCCTCACCGAGCTCACCGGAGGTACCGAGCACACCGAGTCCTTCGAGGGAGACCAAGTGAGACAACACCCCGCCACAATCGATAGCTCGTGCCGACGGCGGGCGTGCTTTATTTCCCTTGGAAACTCCGATATTATGTAGCCATCCTTGGGATTGTTCAGTTGTCAGTGGCGTGGTGGCCAGTGGCTTTCTTGAACCTGGGTATTGAAGCACCAATACTCAGCCTATCTTATTGGTGCAGTGATGGTACTGGATTCTGCTGTTCTGTTCAATGTGTTCTCCATCCGGTAATTGATTCCCACAGAGAACCAGCCAGCCTGATGATTGCTGGTCTAGCTGTAGATTCCTGTTCTGATGTCATCTTCTTCCTCCGGTACCCATTGGATGAGATACTGTTCTGCCAACTACAATAGAGTATCACAGCAATAGTGTGTGTGGTCTTTCTCTATGCACAACTAGATCTGGACCAACTACGTACCTTTGACATCTGTTCACAAGAAAGAACAATATGTAATGCATTGCTGCATCTCACGTGATGGTTGTCTTTTTGTTATCTGCTTATCTATATTTTATACCTGTGCTGCTTCGTGCCTTCCTCTTGATTCTCTCCAAAGAAAAGTCACTCTTCCTCACAGCAGCCAATCAGCACGAACAAAATGTGGGGAGTCTGCTGCCACATGACCCTCTCTATGCCCAGTGAATTAGTGCCCATCCCAGCACGCTCCTTCCCTGCAGGGATCGCAGCGTCCACTGTAGCTGCCGCTTGGAAGCTCCTGCCCCACCTACCCCCCCAAGACGCGAAATCTAAGTGCTCATCTCGTACTGTCGTCGCGTCTTGCCGCGCTTCGATTCGCAGGGTCCCTCCACCAACAACCCAAGCATCACCAGCCCTTACAGCGCAGCGCCTCTCTACCTGCAGTCAGCATCGTGGCGTCGTTGCTGGATCAGGAACCTCGCTACCACAAATCCTCTCCTCCTCTATACCCTCATCCATGTTTTTGACCTTCTAAGCCAAGCTTCCCCCATCCGCTGCACGTCACACAACCGCACGGAAAACCCCTGCACACGGACTCGATTGGCCTGCGATCCGGCATTTCCCTGATGGGTAACCATCTGACCTTGTCTTCCATCTCTTGATTCGGCAATTCTCTCTTCGTCATTATCCTTACACCCCCAGACGAAATGCCTCCGATCAAGACGGAACCCGTGAAGTCGGAGGCTGCCGCCGGCAGCGTCTTGTACTCGACTCCCGCTGCGCCAAGCCCACGACCTTCTGGTGCTGCGCCTTCTTTTCCCTTACCGGCACCCACTGCTGCCTCTGCTACTCCCCAGGTTAAGAGTGAGCCGGGCGCGGAGGCTGCAGCGACCCCTCAGATTAAGGCCGAGCCTGGAATCAAGCAAGAGCGAGCTGCTTCTCATGTGGACAACAGCGTTCCCCCTCACGGAGCATCGCCTGAAGAGCGTGCCCCCGAAGAGCCCATCGATGAGGCCATGGAGGAGCCTGCCGAGCAAAACGTTGAAGAGCATGATCCCCTCGAGAAATGGATCAACCAGACGTCGCCAGAGGTCCTCGAGGAGGGCGTTGCCCATGGCATCGACCTCTTGGAAGACATCAAGTTCGCCCTCGAGGCTGCCTCGAACCTTGCCGACACCCAAGGACCGATCTGGCTCAAAGCTATCCGGGACCTCGAGGCCCGCTCCCAGCCTTCCAAGACCATCGTCGGTGTCGTTGGCAACACCGGCGCCGGCAAGAGTTCCGTCATCAACGCCCTGCTCGACGAGGAGAGGCTGCTCCCCACCAACTGTCTGCGAGCCTGCACCGCTTCTCCCACCGAGATCTCGTACAACAACTCCAACGACCCTTCCGAGCTCTACCGCGCCGAGATCGTCTTCATCACTGCTGAGGACTGGATGAAGGAGCTCAAGACTCTCTTCACCGACCTCATCGATGACAGCGGTAACCTCTCCCGCGAGTGCACTAACCCGGATACCGAGGCAGGCATCGCCTATGCCAAGATCAAGTCCGTCTATCCTACCAAGACCCGTGAAATGATTGCCGAGAGCAGCCCCGAGAACCTTGCCAACGAGCCCGCCGTCAGGGGTGTTCTCGGATCTACCAAGAAGCTCAAGGCGACAGCCGCCAAGGACCTGTACGCGAGCATGCAGCGCTATGTCGACAGTAAGGAGAAGAACAACCACCTGAAGAAGGATGTCCCCATGGAGTTTTGGCCCCTGATCAAGGTTGTTCACATTTACACCAAGGCGAACGCCCTGTCCACTGGCGCCGTCATCGTCGACTTGCCCGGTGTCCAGGACTCCAACGCTGCCCGCGCAGCTGTCGCGCAAAACTACATGAAGGCCTGTACCGGCCTCTGGATCGTCGCCCCCATCAACCGTGCCGTCGATGACAAGACTGCAAAGTCACTCCTCGGAGATTCCTTCAAGCGCCAGCTCAAGTACGACGGCATCTACTCGGCCGTCACCTTCATCTGCTCCAAGACTGACGACATCTCCGTCACCGAAGCAGCCGAAAGTCTCGATATCGAGACTGACGTGTCTGAATCGTGGGCCAAGATTGACGCCCTTCGCCGCGACATGCGCCGCCTCAAGGGACAGCTGTCGGATGGCAAGGACGAGAAGTCGGACCTTGACGACAAGCTTGACCAGGTTGACAACGAGGTTGAGAAGTGGGATGAGCTTGCGCAGAAGCACGCCGACGGCGACACTGTCCATGCTCCCACGGAAAACAGAAAGAAGCGCAAACGTGGCGCTACCTCCTTCAAGAGTCGCAAGAACCGCAAGTCATCTGACAGCGACTCCGATTCAGACAGCTCGACCTCCAACTCAGACAGTGATAAGGAAAACGACCCTGAGAGCGAGAACCGAATGCCTTTGACGGAAGAGCAAATCGAGGATAAGATCTCGGCGTTCAAGACCGAGAAGAAGAAGATTCGTCAGGAGCGCAAGGAGATCGAAGCCAAGCTTGCGCGCATTCGAAAGGAGCTTAAGGGGGTCCAGGCCGAAGAGGCACGCTTGCTCGGGGCTATCAAGGCTGTTTGCATCCAGGGCCGGAACGGGTACTCCAAGGGCGCCATCCAGCGTGACTTTGCCATGGGCATCAAAGAGCAAGTGGCTCCCTGTGTTCGTCTGTGCCCTATACTGACTGTCGCAGGCTTGACCAGGAAGCTGCAATCGAACAAGATGAGGACGCTTTCAATCCCGACGAGGAGGTCCGTGACTACGACGAGGTTGCCCGCAACCTCCCAGTTTTCTGCGTCAGCAGCCGTGCCTACCAGAAAATGCAAGGCAGACTGCAGAAGGATGACTTCCATAACGATGGCTTCCGCAACGTCGAGGAGACCGAGATACCCCAACTCCAGAACCACGCGAAGAAGCTCACCGAGGCCGGCCGCGCAGCTACCTGCCGCCGATTCCTGAACGACCTCAGCCAGCTCCTCAACTCGATGCGCATGTGGGCCTCCAACGACGGAACGCAGGTCCATTTGAGCGCCAGTGACAAGCGGAACGAAGAGACGTGTCTCCGATCTCAGCTGGCCGCCTTGGACAGGGTATGTTCCCAACTCTTTTGCCCCCTCGGCGATCACAAACTAACACATTGCAGGACTTTGCCAAGGCGGTCGACGCGTGCGTGTACTCGGTCCGCGAAGCTCTCGCTGAGAGCATCTACGACTACTTCGAGTTGAGCATCCCCATGGCCTCAAACGCCGCTGTCGCAACTGCCTCTGGCTGGGGCGCCCATCGCAGCGAGGGTGGCATGTTTTGGGCAACCTACAAGGCGACTTGCCGCCGGTCTGGAGTATACTCCGGCGCATCTGGACCCCGTGACTTCAATGCTGAGCTGTTTGAGCCGATCAGTCGTCAACTCGCCACCGGATGGGAGAGAGCCTTTCAGCGCCGCATCCCCCAAGCTCTCGAGGGCTTCGCTATGAGCGCTCGTGGCCTGCTTGACAACTTCCACCGCGGCGCCATTGCACGCTCCGAGCAGCGCGGAACAAACTACGCCGGCATCAACATGCTGAGCCAGCAGCTTCGCGCGCACACCACGCGGCTCAAGGAGATCCCCGAGGTCATTAAAACCGCGGTCCAGGAGTTGCAGCGAGAGGCCAACCGAGGCTTCCACCCTGTCATCACCGCCGACATGCAGCCCGCATATGACATTTGTGTTGCCGAGTCCGGTATGTTTTGTTCTCGTCGTCTTCAAATGACACGGCTGACAAGCGACAGGTCAAGGATCTTACGCGCGTATGAAGCGTCACATGGTCGAGCACGTCGAGAATTCCCGACACAACATGTTCCGCCACTCGACCGACAGCGTCAAGGAGCAGCTTCAAGCACTATGCAAGCGGGTCGAGGACGAGATGGCTTCGCAGGTGCAGGGTATTTACAACTTGCTTGCTCGCGACTACCTGGCTGTTCTCGTCGGCGTCGATGCCAAGATGCAGCCGGCCGGCCTGCCTCGTGCCGAGCGCATACTTCGCGGCGAGATGCTCCCTCTCCTGCAGGATGCCCGTCGCTGGTTCGATAAGAACGGCCCAGACCATGAGCAACAGGCCGGAGAGGCCGCCGCCGGCGAGGCCGCAGACGTCGACAATCCCTTCGCAGACGACGATGGCATTGATAACGTCGACGAGCTGCTCATGGCCCAGATCAAGCACGAGATTAACGACAGCAACAAAGCTGTCAAGGCCGAAGCCGCCATGTGAGGTGGCTCTGGTGTGCTTCTTCGTCCGTTTCTTGCTTGTCCAGGCGAATTTGGTTCAGTAGCGCGGCGTTTGATCGACGTGGGGGAACACGTCCGGCGTACCTAGACGATGATATTGGGTCGGTGAAAAGTGACTTTGGTTCTAGCACGGGAGGAACGTATGGGCACGTTACGGCACATGGTTCGCGGAGTAAGGTTTTTTGCCTAGATATCCACTGCTTGCTGAATAAGAGATTTCGAGTCGTTCTCATCCTAGTTCCCGTTGTCTTTGGTCTCATAACTTTGCTTTTCTTTTTTGCGAGGCTGCTTGCTAAACCAATGCCACACTGCCGCCATCGTGGCAAGATGGCAGACGTACGTACTCTGCAAAACCGAAACTGACCATTGGGATCTTTTTCTTTCAAGTCGGTCTGTCTTTGAATCCAAGTCGTTCTTATTTCAAGTCTTCTATGCACAAAGCCAGCTCAAAGGCTCCTTCCTGCTCCTCCCCAGCTCTCAGGTATATCGTCTCGTCGAGGGAGATGCCGCCCGGGGATAGGAGGTCGCAATCAACTGGGCTTTCTTGGACGGAGACCCTGCGCGTTTTATCGTTTTCGGTGATTTGTCTCGGCGAGAGCAGGCTGTTGTTCGGTGTGGGTGAGAGTTGCTCCTTCAGGGGCAGTGGTTCAGGGACATGAGTGCGTCTGATAGGAGGGATAGCGTCTTGTGCCTGGGGGTAGTTGGAGGTTTGCTGAGGGGGGTAGGAGTATGTGGCGGCTGCGAGGAGCATAAGGTTGGCCAGTTCTTGCTCATCTTCGTGGGTCATCGGGATGTCTGCGTTGGCGGTGGACATCTTTTTATAACGCGAAGGTGTTGCGAATATCTTGCTGGTTGTGAGAATGACTGGGCTGGGTTGTAGCATGGATGGGAGAAGATTGACCGCAGCTTCGAGGGTGAGCAGACATCGTGGGAGGGGGTTATTTGATCTTCGAGTCTAACAAAGAAGTAGACGATATCCAGAAATAACGTCTCATGTTCCGAGGTTTCCAAAGAGCCTTTGGATATTCTCAGTGGTACAGCATGCATTCCACGGGTTCTTATTTTGGATTCTGTCAGAGAGGTTCTTGCAACATATAAACTGTTCACAACGGCATCATACCTTGTCGAGTCCAATCTCTTCGGAATCTGACATCTTTGAGGCATTGCAACAACGCCGTTGTTCATGCATCTAGTTCTTTATCGCAGTAATCGAGGGTTCCCAATGCGACACCAAAGGTTTCCAACGAGAAGATAGCACCAAGGAGGTGTTGCTGCATCCCCGTCACACTATGCAAGGTCACTATCGCATCAGGCTGGTAATCAATGTCGGTCGCCGGACTTCACGTATCATCCCACCAACCCCAGCAATCCACGGCTATCCCTTTGCCGAAGTTGCTGCCCAGGAGCATCTCCCGGAAATATCGCGAGTTCCTGGTCCAAAGAGGAAGGTGTTTAGAAATGCGAAAATCTGCGATAAGCAGGCAAGGTAATGAGAGCCGAGCCGGAGCCGGAGACTGGACGAAAATCCCGCTGGCGGGCGACACACGCTTTGGGATGCACACGACAGGGGTTCCTGCAGCTGGACTCACGTCATCTCACAAAGTTCCCTCATCGAAAAAGGATATCTGCGTGAGGGCCCCCTCTTCTGCGTGAAGCTTACGACGCCATACTTCTCAACATTCTCAGAGATCATACGGAAAAGATGAGGGCGATTTCTTTGGCAATTGGTGTTGCTGGCCTCGCCGTGGCGGAGGGCGCGGCGACGCAGCAGCCTCTCAATGGCGGTGACCAGTCACGCGACAACGCGGTCTCAAAGGACCTCGACGGATACATCGAAGGGCTGATGAAAGAGTGGAACGTCCCCGGATTGTCCGTCTCCATTGTCGACGGCGATGAGACTTGGGCCAAGGTGAGTTGCCCCTCAGGTCAACCAACATCACCAACCATCCTTCAAAACCTCCCATTCGCTATAAAAACAATAAACTGACGATCCCAGGGCTACGGCTACGCAACCTTCAACTCGACCCCCGCCACCCCTCACACCCTCTACTACACGGGCAGCACCACGAAGTCCTTCACGGCAGCCGGCATCTCCCTCCTCATCGACAACGCCACCTCCTACGGAGGCCTGCTGGACCGCGGCTGGCAGACGCCCGTGTCCAGCATCCTGCGCGAGGACTTCGTCCTCAGCGACGACTGGGCCACGGCGCACGTCACTCTGGAGGACGCGCTGAGCCATCGCACGGGGTACCCGCGGCACGACCTCGCCTCGCAGCCGACGACGCGCGAGGAGGTGCGCAGCTTAAGAAATCTGCCCATGTCCGCGGAGCCACGCCAAAAGTTCCAGTACTGCAACAAGATGTTCGGCGTCGCGGGGTATCTGATAGAAACGCTGACTGGGAAGTGGCTGGGTGACTTTTTTAAAGAGAGGTTGTGGGCGCCGATGGGGATGAACGAGACGTACTTTTCGTTGAAGGATGCTGAAGCAAGTCCGCTGGATCTGGCGACGGAGTACGCGTACGACGCGAAGCGGGGGAAGTTCATCGATGTCCCCCACGAGCCCTACTCCTCTGAAGAAGGCGCCGGGTCGGTCGTGTCCAATGTTTTGGACTATGCCAAGTACCTCCGCGTCATGATGGACGAAGAGGGGCCGATATCCAAGGCCGGCCACAGGGAGCTCAAGACGCCGCGGACGATCGAGGGCGCCACGCCGCCGTTCCTGGGGCCTGTCCTGTATAGTCTGGGATGGAGCCAGGCGGTCTTCGAAGGGGAGACGGCGTTTTTCCACGGCGGCGTCGTGACCATGTTCTGGTCGTACATGATCATGGTGCCCTCGCGGAAGCTGGCCGTGACGGTCATGTCGAACACGGAGTCCAGGCTGCCGTACCTGGTCGCGTACCAAGTGTTGTACGACCGCTTTGGTGTGCCGGAGGAGAAGAGGGTGGACATGAACAAGATGTGAGCGGGCGTCTCTTACTAACTTCATCAGAACGAGTGCTGACGAGATGAAACAGATACAGAAAGGGAATTAAACAGCAGCAAGAATGGCTCGAAAACTGCGACGCGCACATCTACCCAAACACCCCCTCCCCTCCGCTCCTCCCGACGCTGCCGATCGCGGACCACGTCGGCGAGTACACCAATCCGGGCTACGGCAAGCTCACGATCGAGCTGTACTGCTACGAAGACGACCGCGGTGTGACGACCAGGCCGACGAGCGGTGAGCAATGCCGGCTGCGCGTGCTGGGCCTCGGGGGCCCGGGGCTCGCGTACCTCGAGCCCGCGATCTACCTCGCGCCCAAGTCCGGGGACTACTGGGTCGCGAGGGACTACACAGAGGTCGGCGGGCTCAAGGAGGTCGAGACGCCGTCGATCTGCATGAGGGCCGAGTTCAAGGTCGGCGTGGGCGGCGAGGTGACGCACTTCGGGCTGGATGTGAGGTTGGAGGGGTTGTTGAATGGGGCGTTGGACGGGGAGGATGGGCCTCTGGTTTGGTTTGAGCGTGTTTGAAGACTGGGAGAGGCGTGTTTTACAGCCTGCGAGAGATCAGGGATATATAAGATCACAAATTGGATAGCTAGAGTAGTTCATAAGTCGGAAAGGGGCTCTTCGGTTTTCAATGACAGAGAGAACTTCTATGCAACACCCTTTGAAACTCCCCTCTATGAAGCAAAAGAAAGGAAGAAGACATCTCCCTAACCCCCTGATCTCCCGCTCGAGTACCCCTCACTCTCATTCTTCCTCCTCTTCCCAGAACTCCCCGACCCGCCATCGCCAACGAACCGAATCCCCCGCTTCTTCGCCCTCCTCGTCACCGGCACCACGGGATGTCCTACATTCGACGCCTCCGACGCCGCCGCCCTCCGCTGGCACCCGGGCTGTTGCAGCTGCATCCCCTCCGGGATCTGCAGATTGCCCGCGTACCGGTTGAATAAGTCCGCGTACTCGTCCTCCGCCATCCTTGCCTCGCGCCTGTTGAGGTCCGCGAGCCGGCGGCCCAGGTCCTGCTGCCGGGCGCCGTCGGACGAGTCGACGTCCCCGGCGTAGCCGTCGTCCCGTTCGCCCGCGAAGCGACTCGCGAGGTCGGTGACCATGTTCTCCAGGCCTGTGCGCGAGGGGACGGGGGCGAAGATGTGCTCGGAGAGGAACCTGGCTTGTAGGGTTCGCTTGATGGAGTCGCGGTCTGGGAAGCTGGGGAGGGGGGCGACGTCGTCGTCACAAGGGGGGGATGGTGGTGTTGGTTCTTCATGGTCGAGAGGTGTCATTTGCAGAGGGACTGGAGATCGGGTTAGCTGGGATGGCCGCGATGACCTCGTGTCGTTGACTTACCTGGGAGCGGCCTCTGAGAATGCCACATGAAAGCACCCCCTGCCCCCGGCGTAATCACCCTGCGACTGACCAGCTGAGCGCAGATCAGGTGCCGGCACTGCTTGCGGACGTACTGGGCCAGCCCCGGGTCCTGGACGATGCGTCCGAGGTACCGTATCAACCTGATATTGGCATCATTTGAGAGGCCGTAAGTGATGGGGTCTACAAGCGCACAAGTCAGCTTCCACATATATCTATAGCTCTCGAACAACTCACCGGTCACGTCGTAGACCTTGTCGTCCACAGCCACATACGCGCCATTCCTCCAGCCCTCGCCCTCGTTAATATCCCCGTTGAAGAGTTGCAGCTCGTCAGGCGTCATCTGCCCGAGCTGCTCCTCGTCGTCGGTGTTCTCCGCAACGGCCACGATGAAGCCCTTCAGGGGGAAAAGCTGCATGAGCGGGCCGTCGTCGGGCTGTGCCTGCATCTCGGGGGTTGCGTCGGTGCCGAGGTACTGCGCCAGGGCGTCCGCGAGGGCGTCGTTTTCGCCGGAGGACTTGAGCTCTGTCCACGGTCAGGTTATGTTTCTGTTATAGGGCGGTTGTCAGACTCACCGCTGATGGAGTATATATCGTCACGAATCTGAACCTCGTCGCGCTGCACCACCGGGGCGCCGCCGCGCGCGGTGCGAGGACGCGTGGCTACCAGTCTGCCCACAACATGGCCCTGCATCTTCTGCAGAATATCCTCGTGGTTGGCGTGATTCTTACGGAAGGCGTCCGTGGCATCGCGGCCCGCGTTGGCGGAGAAGCAGGCCATGCCTCCAGGGTGGAAGTCGGCGTATTCTGAAAGCACACGACGTCAGTCAACTCGTCCTCGTCGAACATCAGATATCCAACGAACCTGTAATGTCGTACACCACCCCGTCGATGGCCATGTACATGCCCGTCTGCTTGAACTCGTGCCTCCGTAGCGCGCCCCCGGTGAAGACCCGGACGGCGTGCCTGTTCTCCGGCGGGGTCCCGGCGTCCGGAGCCAGGATGCCGACGCGCCACATCGCGAGGGATCGCGTCACGTTCTCCAGGGAGTAGCCCTCGTTGAGGATGCCCGCCGAGGGGTCGCCGCCGGGCCTGCTCTCCAAGGCGGCCTGGAGGTCCGCGTCCGAGGCGCAGCGGAGATCTGTCAGAGTTAAGTCAGCTTGTCATCAGGACAAGAACGGATGTGCTTACGGGTGATATCAAACACCTCCCGCTGGATCTGAATCCACAGCGGCCTGCCGCTCTCCCCATCTCCCGTGACGACGTCCTCCGCCCTTAAGATCTTGGTCATCCTCCCAAACGGCGGCTCGTCGGGGAAAGCCTTGAGGAACTTATCCGCCGCCTCCGCTGTAAGCTGAAGCCCGTAATACGTCCTCGTCGTCGCCGCCGCAATCTCCTCGTCCGTGGCCAGCCCAACCGCCGGATTAACAACCGCGCGGTTATACAGGTTCAGATCATGCCCGTCCTCCAGCAGGACAAACATATCCCCCAACCGCCTCGCGCGGTCATACAGCTCCGCGATGGTGAAGTAGTCCACCTCGTGCCTCCTCAGCCTCCTCCCGGCTGGGACCAGCGTCGTCCTCGGCCCGGCCATCTGCGCCCACGTCGGCAAGTCCGTTCTCGCATCGGGTTCCTCCCCCCAGAACTTGTCCTCCACGTCCGTCCCCGTCCGCAACGTGCCCCCGTCCGCGCTCCACCCCTGGCTCGCCGTCGCCCGGAACTCCAACAACCCTGTGACCTCCGCCATCCCCTCCATCGGCTCCCACCGGCCGGCGTACGGCGGCAAGACGCTCGGCAGCGGATGCCAGGACGCGAAACCGTTCGCCCCGTCCGCGCAGATGGCATTCCTCAACGCGTCCGCGGCCCGGAAGAACTGGCCAAACACGCCCGCCGGCACCCGGCACATGCCCGCGTACTTGTCGAACGCCCACCCCGCGAGGTGGACCAGCGCCATGCGGATCCGGAACGTGTCGTCCGCGCCCTGGTGCTCCCCGTAGAAGCAGTGCCGCGCGTGCACCGTGAACGCCGGGTACGTCCACCGGCTCCTCACCGCGGCGATGATCGATACCGCGGCCTCCTCCGCCTCGTCCTCGGACATGGCCATGTACGCGTCCCTCCTAAAGCCCCTCGGGTTCCCGTGGCCGCCCCTCGGCTTCCTCTCGGGAACCTCCACCGGTCTAGGCGCGAACGGCAGCGCGGCCTGCACCAACAACCCCACCGCTCGGAAGAACCACGCCACGGGTGCTAATTCATCGTGCGGGTCGTACTCGACGCCCGTCATGCTGACGAACATGACATCGCCCCTCTGCGACCCGGGCAGGGTGTTCAGCGTCGCGGCATAGGGGGTGCAGAGGAGCCTCACGATGCCGTCCGCGTCGCGCTGGTCGTGCATCCCGCGGCGCGCGAAGAGCACCTCCTGCGCGCGGTAGACGTAGCGCAGCATCCAGATCCAGGCGTAGGGGGTCTGCTGCCACATCGCGAACGCGTCCTCGAACCAGGGCTTTCGGATCCTGTCCCAGAGCAGTCTCCTCGCGGTGAGCTGCCTGGCAAGATTCCGCAGCGTCTCGCGCTCCCACTCCCGCGGCTGGAAGTCCGCCACCCACTCCGCCGGCGCGGTGCGGGTCACCTGGACCGGGTACGTGGGCTCGATGATGAGCATCTTTCTTCTTAGCATGCCTGGCCTGCGCAGCGCGGCGGGGCCGTACTTGGCCACCACCTTGTCCCAGAAGTCGCGCGCGCTGAGCGACCAGACCCAGCTCGCGGGGACGGGGTAGGACGTCATGTGGTTGGGCTCGGTCCAGGGGATGTCGTACGTGTTCTCGGCCCAGTTCGCCTGGCTCATGTGCGGCTGGTTCTTGGTCGAGTAGATGAGGGAGCGGAGGTTCGAGGTGCGGAAGTGGGCTCCCGTGCCCTGCGTCTCGAGACCCCAGAGGTCGCCGCCAAAGGTCGCTTCTTCCATTGAGAAGCCCAGCTCGCACCACTTCTCGCCGGGGCCGAACTGGAAGTTGAGGGTCAGAAGTCGGGCCTTCGGAGGAAGAGGAAGCGGAAGGGGTTTGACTTACGATGTCATACTTGGGACACTCGGTCATCGGTGTGTCGCTCGGCGTCGGTTTTCCAATGGCATTCACCAACTCCGTGTCCGTGTGGAGGTAATAGTTGAGGTAGTGCTGTTCTCATCAATAAGTCCACTCCAATACAACAAAAGGGGGAATCTCACCATAAGCTCATGAACCAACTACCCATTCCGTTAGCATCCTCTCATCATCACAACCTCAGAAAAGACATACCGTAACAGCAACCCCATAAACAGCAGCCCTCTTCACATCCCCCCTACTCCTCGGATCAACAAGCGGCTTCAGCATCCGCACGTCAAGACTGATAATCGACCGCGCCCGGTTGTTCTTAATCGCGCTCCACGTCAGCGCCAGATTATCCCAGCCGCCCTCGGGATCGAACTGCTGGCTGACGTCGTGGAACGACCACACCACGCCTCTGTAAAAGTGCTCGCTCTCGAACAACTCTCGGATCCTGGCCGCGCTGGGCAAGTTGGTGGGGTTTTGCTTCATCCGCCAGATCCTGCGCTTCTGGCCCGAGCCGTGCGGGATCTCGACCTCGGCCAGTTCGATGCCGCCGGCCTTGGCCATCAGCGTTGGGAGCCTGTCTTGTCAGCATTCCATTCTTGCAATAGTCGAAGAAAGGGGAGAGGGGGGAGTACCACGTCCCATGCATCAAATTCCTCAAAATATCATCAGCAACCTGCACCGCCCTCCGAAACTCCCCCCAAACCGCATCATCCTCCATGCTCCACCTAACCTCCCTCTCCCCAGAAAAGTGCCCCCGTTGCGTGAACTCAATAGCCCACCGCCCCCTCCTCCAAATCTTCAACCACCGGCTCTCGTCAACCTCAACTTCCTCCCCCGTGATGTGCGCCTCCTCCTTCGTCCCGGCAGCGTAGTCCCGCACTTTGGCGAGCACCGCGGCCTCCCACGCGCGCAAACCGAAGAGGAACTCGCTCTGCACGCGCTCGCTGCGGAACAGGTCGTCGAGATCGCGCGGGGAGGGTCTCGGCAGCGGCTGGGGGGGGACGTCTTCGTCGGCGGGGTGGAGGGTCACCGGGTCGAGGGGGGGAAAACTCGGGTCGAGCCAGGATTTGCCAGAGTGTAGCGGCGGCTGCGTCTTTCCCGCTGCGTACTCGCGCGACCACGGCGTGTCCGGCTCGTCGCGGAATGTGCGCCACGGCGAGGGCGGTGGATTGGCTGCCATCGTCGGTGGTGTATGTATGTTCGACTCTTGGGTCCGAGAAGAAGAAAACAAAGTAAAAACAGGAGATTCGGAAAAAAAAAAAAGACAGGAAAAGATGGACGAAAGTGCCAAAACTACCGGGACTACTCTCGGCTTTCACCCTCTCTCGGGATGTCATATCTGATGCCCAACACGTCGTTCATGTAACTCAAAACCAACCAAATTTAGCTCCCCATTCAACAAGATTGAGAACGGAAACGAGCGGGGTTCATACACAAACCAGAGAAAAGGACCAACCTCGATCTCGGTCAATGGAGCAACCGAGCACAATATGGGGGGTTGCACAGAGCCTTCGCAAAAGACAAAGACAAGACTCAACGACAATCGATCCCTTGTTGCATTGAAATAGAGGTCAAGAAAACGTGGCTCTCAAGTCCGGAAGCGGCCGTGGAACACCGATTGAAGTATGCTTCCCAATGATAGACTTGATGTCTACCCCTTCCCTGGACTTGTTTCCGTCATCTTCCTCCCTGGAGATACTCGCCGTCCTCTCGGGGCCATCGTCTGACAATGACTCCCCCTATTTCGACCTTGGTTCCCGGATCTCTGCGGCGCGGGGCATCCATTGAGGCGCTTCTTCCCAGCCAGTCACAACTCCTAACAGCTAATCATCCCTTCTCTGGAGTCAATGTCAGATTGGAAGACTGCGTAGACTATGGGTTACGACAACACACAAGACCTGATATCAATAGAAGGACAGGATAGCAAGAGTCAAAGCTAGAATTGCACCGAACCCGCTTAGTAAACCTGCAGGATACGTTCTATGAGAGACGCATCGCGAGACCGAAAACAAACAACAAAGAACCAACTCCCATCCCGCCACGCCGTTTGTTTGCCACGAGAACAGTCCTGCTGAGAACGTGTGGTGTCACTGCTTCCTCCTGCTTCTCCCTCCTCTTCCCCCTCTTCCTCCCCTTTCCACCTTTCCTCCCCATTCCCCCTTTCCTCCCCTCCACGTGTTCGACTTTATACCGCCGGAC
>WIGM01000480.1:0-34309 GCA_014235935.1 Colletotrichum musicola | reverse complement strand
AAGCCATGTCATGCAGAAGCCATCTACAACCCCAAATGTAGGTCTGTGGGGATGTTGCCCCTTGAATGAAGCTGGAAGATTGTGACTCTTAGCCTAGGCCTACAAACTCCGCCATTTAATTTGGGTTGCTTGCTTGTATCCTAGAAACACAGGTCTGGTTGGGGCAGTGCAGGTTACACTGAGGTTAGGGGGGTAAAAGAGTTAGATTTCTGTCATGATGTCTTCAATGTCGGGTGGCGTTCCATTGCGGATATGGAATTTGGCATACTTAAATGTGTCAAAACTAACGAGTTGAGGTTGGACGAGAAAAATGGTTCCGATTCAACCCATATTCAGAAAGTGCAAAATAATCTCCTGGCTTGCGATGTTGTGAGAAATGAGATGTCCTGAGTAAGTGAAGCTTGATATGGTAGTTACCCACAACTCATTCGCCTGTCCTCCTCGCCTTCGCCCGTTGCTGTCGCCGTCCGTCCGTCCAAGTCGTTGAAACTGCTGACCAACTGTAGTGTTTCTCACCTGGTAGGGCAGTACTTCAGGTACCTAGGTACTTGAGAGAAGGACAACCAACTCCCAAGTACCCTCAGTTGGGACAGCACGCCGAGCATCGTTTGAGAACCACTGTCTTAGGCCTCTCAAAGGCTAATGGATAATCCGCATCTTTGCCGTCCAGACGCCACGAGAGAGGGAAGAATCAGGTCAGTTACACGGCAGCGAGCCGCTACTTCAGTACGAAGTCCACTTGCAAGATGGTTACGAGTTTACGAGTATGGCCTCATCGACGACGGCCTCATCCTGATCAAGCCACCTAACCAATCACTCAACCTCTCACGGCATTAGACGACAGTACTTCAAGAACAAAGAAGATTTGGCTTCAAAAGATATACAGTGAATCGAACGCTCTATTCCCCAGGAACGCTCTCAGCCCACCCAATATAAAAAGCCCCGAGCGACGAGGATACTCATCATCGCCGAAAGTTGCCCAGGACTCTTGACGCAGCAAAAGGCACCAGCCTCACGCCCTCAACGACCCAGCCCGGTCCAGCCTTTTTTCCCCCGGCAACACCCTTCAACTCAGAGCCTCCCCTCCCCATCCACCTCTTAACTAGTCGAAAAAGGCGCCAGCGGAGGCACACTCTCCTCAGGCCCCTTCCTCCTCGTCAGATCCGATCCTCTTTCCTCGACGGTCGAAAACGGCGCCAGCGGGGGAACCTTTTCTTCTTCCTTCTTCTGCCTGGCGCCCAGAAGCTGGCGCAGTCCGTCGCCTTCCTCGGTATCTCGCTCGCGGACGGGCTCGTCGGTCTTGCGGCGCTGGAGGTACTCGGCGTCGCGGGCGTTGTGGAAGCGCACGACGGAGCGACGGAGCTTCGCGGGCACGACGGCGTGGCCTGCCTCCTCGCGGCGGATGAAGCTGACGACGCCGCCGATGGCCTCTGCGGCGCGGTTTTGGAGGTGGCCGAGGGGGCTGAGAGGCACGTTCTGTCAGTTCGCGCCTTTGGATTGCGGGATATCAGGGTAGTTAGGTGCTTACCCAGAGTCGACGGGGACGGCGCCAACGCCGGCGACGGCAGCGGTAATGATGGCAAAAGCGGCAAACTTCATGTTGATAGATGCCAAAAAGAAATCGAGTTCGATGGCAGAGAAAGGATCGGCTGCGGGTTTGTCGTAGGTTGTAGATGTTGACTGAAAAGAAAGTAAAGAAACAAGAGTAACTGCTCCAGGCGAGGGTGCGTCGTCAAATGATTTCGTAAAAAGGCCTTCGTAGGTAGTAATTCTCTTCGCAAAGTGATGGGACACGCTTCAGGTCTCTCGAATTGGATGGTTGTAGCTGTTGTAGTGTTGTTGATGGTTGCTGGTTGAATCACCTGACATCAGACGCAGAGACGAAAGAAAGAAGGTGGGAGGAGCGAGAAAGAAGTATAAACGAAAAGAACAGACGTTCCTCCTTTATCTATACACCTCCTCCCGTCATCGCCTTCCCCATACACTGCCCACAATTCTCCCTCAGATGGAAGTGCCGTAACAACACCAGGAATAGACGGAGACTCGGCCCAGAAGAACGAAGCCCTCTCCAACAACGCAGACCCTTGCTCTTCCCAGCCTGACGAACGACCTGCCATCCCGGCCTGTCACATCATTCTTCGTCCAGCCCTGTTCTGTTCGCCCGCAGGCGTGGGTGGCCGCATAGACGGCAGCGCGTCGTTCGGTAATCCTTTCGACAGGCAAGATCCCCAGGCCAGTAGCAATTCGTAAGACGCGCAGCTTGCTGACTTTTTCAGTGTGTATATTTACCGAGTTTCAGCCCGCGACAATCCACATCATCACAGACCACGGAGCGGTCGATTCTTCTTCTCTCTCTCGGTCTCTCTTTGTATCTCGGTCTGCCTCTCGCTCATTCAATCAATCAATCACCAAAAGCCAATGATGTCCGCTCTATCTCCCCGTCGCTGCGAAGGTCCGCAGCATAGCATCGCAGAGTGCGTGTTACCGCTGCCAAGCATCCTCAGCTTAAACCTCCAACAGCCTTCAGAACCTAAGGAAGACCTCTCGTTCGGCTGATGTGTCGTCTCATCTGCCCAAGCAGCACACCTCCCAAGACTCCAACTCTTCTCTCGGGCTCTGCCAAGCCTCCGACAACCCCGTGGTCCTCGAACCACCGGCTCCCCCGACTCGCGTCTCAAGGACACTTGCCAACCCACCCGACTCGCAACAGAAGCCCTTCGGGCCTCACGACGACGACCGCACCCGACTCAGCTCTCATCCCCTCCCTCAGCCCTCACGACTCGTGAACCAATCGCTCTTATGATTCCCTCCTCTGTGATATTCCCCAAAACAGGAACCATACGCAGCACGCGGGAGTTTGCCCCTCCTCGTCCGACCACTTTCGTCTGAAGCAGAGACCGGTCTGTCCGACCACCCCCTCCTCCAAACCTTCGGTATTCTCCCCCAATATCGTCGTGAGAAAAGTGTCCTACCGCCGAAACTTTGCTCTTTAATCAGGCAGACGTCGTCAAAAACTCAACTGTTTCTGAAGCCCGTCCCTCGGAGTGGACTATGAGCCGCCGACGCCGAGGAAAGGTTAAACTCCGACCAACTCGGATTGACTCCTGTCATTCCTCCAGACTGAGACCATTCTTCAACGTCCTGCAGTTTGCATATCACTCACGACACTCCACAAACTCCACAGCCTTCCAGAACATTCTCATCACGTAAACCAAATCCCTTCGCAAGCCCAAGACCTGCCACCTCTAACCCCCCGCGTCGCCATGGTCCTCCCCGGTCCGCCCATCGCGGACTCGGCATCCAACCCGGCCGCGCACCCCGCAACGGCGCAGCAGCAATCCCCATTCCCTGCAAACCCCGGCCGCTCCCCCTGGTGCATAACACTAGCGCACGTCAGCCGTCGATCATCAACCTGGGATCGCGGCAGGTCCATCAGCATGACCGCCGAGCCCACGGGATGCGCGTAGGGCCTTGGGATTGGAACCCTCGGTTCCTCTTTTTCATCTACCACGAGCAGGCGCCGCATGATAGCTGCCTCACCATCTCTCGCCGAGCCCACCAAGGAACTCTGACCGAGCCACTTAAACGTCAGCATCGAGGGAATAATACTCAGCGGATAAGTCTATTTGATCATTCCTCGTGACCGCGACGCTCCCACGCCAAGCACTGAGACGAGAGCCCAGAACCAAAAACCCTCACGAAGGATACCAAGTACAAGAGGGATGTCTTTTTTTTGTCTGGTACATATAGGTAATCCACCCCCTGCTTCCCTGTCCGAGGTTGCGTTCGGGATATGCTCAAGCATAGCGAACCTCGTTAAACAGCCCTGCACGCACCTGGATCAGGGCGGCGAGCTCAAACAAGAACGACTGCAGCACGATGACGTTGGTGAGAACATGCGAGACGGAGGCCGTCCGCTCCTCCTTGGGTTCCTTCGCCGGTTTGACTTCGGCGGCGACGTCTTCACCGCTTGGCTCCGCCGGGGCTTCTTGTTCTCGCTCCTCTCGTTCCTCTCCCTCCTCCCGGCCTTCTTTCGCGTCCTCTTCCTCCTCGTCATCCTTGGGGGGCGGCATGTGCAAGGTTGGCTTCTTCTTCCCGAGGTCCAGCGGGATTGCTTCGATCTTGCCAGGGAGACCGGGCATGCCGACCTTGCGTGCGAGGATGCTCTGGTCGATGGCTGCAAACGCAGCGGCCTGGCTGGCCACAGGATCCCTAGGCCCATGCGACGAACCAGTTTCATCTGTCACGCTTCTAGGAGCACTGTCATAAGGCGTGTCTTTGGGCGGGGGAAGAGGCCGCGAGGTTGGCGTAGACAGGCCGTAGCCGCCAGACAGACCGCCGGGAGCCGGACTGTTCGTTCCAGAGCCCCGGCTGTTCTTTCTTCCTCTTGGGGTCCCTGTCCGGCTGGGTGTGCTCAGCTCTGAGACGAGGCGCTGGGCGAAGCGCTCCAGACCCGACGGACGAGCTGGCGATCCACTCCGTACGTCGTCCAGACTTGATCTCTCCGGGGTGTGCGCTGAGCTGTGTCTCTGCGGAGTCGGCTTACGAGGCGGCAAAGGCGGCGGTGGGCGTTGGCTGTCGGCAGTCTGGAAAGCTTCCCTGCGGATTTGCAGCAGGTCCTCGAAGCGGGGTAGAGTCTCGCGGTATCTGACTACCTGGTGACACAGCTGCTGGAGGACGACAAGGATGCGCGGTAAGGACGATTGAGCCCAAATGGGGCGGCGTCGACACCCGTCCAAGGCCTCCAGGGTCTGCTGCTCCGCCGATGTGGTCGAGTCCGGGTCCGTCGGGGGCCTGAAGGACGTTGTGGATGCGTCTGGAGAAATCGGGCTTGGCGGCTGCTCGTCGTAGGTGTACTTTTGCGGGTTCCGTAGCATCCAACCCTCGACCGTCATGTACCCGCAGATAGCGAGGTCCAAGATGGTCTCGGTGAGTGACAGGTTCGTGTCGACGGGGTTCATGAAGAACGTCTCAAGAAGATCCAGCAGCGTGTTGAACAGGGGGTCATCCGGACGGAGCGTGTGCTCGTGCACGTCGCGTGGCGCGCCAGGAAGTGTATCAGGAATAGCGGGCAGGTCATGGTTGTTTGTGGAAATCTTGGGTGCCACGAGCTTCAGCGAGCAGGGATGGCTCTCGAGCCGGGTCATGGTGTCCTTGAGAACGTTTTCGTAGACCTCGTCGAAGTTGTCCTGGCCACCGATCGTCCCCGCCAGGCTCATCAGGTAGTCCACCTCCTGCTCCTGCGCGCCGACTGTGCGGTGCATTTTGTCGCCAAGAACCGCCTCGGTGCGCAGCAGTGTGCTCACAGCGTAGCGGTGATGCCTCCTAAGGATTGCCGATACTAGCTGCAGCGTGACACGAATCGTCTGCTGGTTATGAGACCGAAGGCACGCTTGGATCAAATCGACTAGGTTGAACAAGAGCGGCGTGGCGGTAATGTCCGACTTGGTCTGCGCCAGCATTGTGGCAAGGTCCATAGACTTGCGCTTGCGAGCTGCGCTGATGGACGCCCTACCGCTGGAGGGACCGGACGACACATGATCAGGCAGTCCGAGGAGGTAGTGGAGGATCAGATTGATCATGTCGGGATGGTCGAGGGATTCTAGAATGCGTCGGAGGTAGGTGAGGACAGCCACGGACGAACCGCCGTCAATATCGGACGACTCGAGGAGCGAAGGATATCTGACTGGTCAGTAGGGTACGACTTCAATCCGTGGGGATTAACATACAAAAGTTGCTGTAAGAAAATGACTTGGAAGTGCTCCAAGAGCGTCTGCTTGACCTCGACCGACTTGCAATGGTCTAGGACGTCTTGCCAGAAGAGCAGGTGGGAGAGGAAGGTCTCGAGGTGAAGCTGAAAGTCGTTGGAGCAGGAGCTGACCACTTCAAATGTAGATGTCGGGTGCTGATAGTCGGACAGGGCGAGGATGGGAGGGAGGTGGCTGGAAGGGTAGTCGATGACGAGCTTACGGCTCAGCTGGCTGTAGAGGGCGCCGAGGCCGGTGGCCATGAGGGTGGACAGGTCGCTCTCGACGATCCACTGCTCCAGCGACTCGTCGCTGGACGCGGACTCAATGATGTACAGCAATCCCGTGCGTGCAAAGTCCCCGACCTTGCCCTCGTGGTGGATGTAGTCCATCAGGATGTAGAAGAGCGGAAAGTCCTGTCTCTGCGTCCGGCCTGCGAAGCCATCGTGCTCGCCTTGCTGCCTGTCCTTCGGCGCGCCATCGTGGTTGGCCTTGAACCATGCATGCAGGATGTTTCGATCGAGGCGGATCTTGGTGGTGATGTTAAAAGCCAGCTCGACGACCTTGGCCTCGGTATCGGATCCCAGGCGGACACTGTTCACGCCGGTGATGCGGACGAGAAGGTTCGTCAGGGAGGCGGAGAAGTTGACGTTCTCGACGAAGGCCTCCTCCTCGGTCTCGAGCAGCGTCGCGAAGAAGAGCACGGCCTCCTTGATGATCCACTCGTTATAGGACGTGGTGGCGATCTTGCCAATGGGCACGTAGACTTGTTTCTTCGCGGCATACTGAATGCAGGGATGGGGTAGGGGGCGTCGGGATTCGTCGTTTAGGATGCTCGTGAGCTCCTGTAGGCGTAGTTCGAGAGTCTCGGCGGCGTCGACATCGTTGGCGAGGTTCGAGGAAGATCTCCAGATTTGCTGCGGGAGAAGAGGTCAGCTTTAGCTTCTGACGGTGTCAGGGGGCGATCGCGGGAGGTTCCCTTACCAAGATGCGGTTGTACTCCTTGTCGAAGCGGTGCAGGCGTTTCGTAGGGTTCTTTGCATCGTCTTTGCGATTGCCCGCGGGAGAGAGCGAGGTGCCCGCTAAGAGGCGCGACCACTAGAGCTAACAGTCAGCAAAGGAGGCTATCGCCGTCGAGGCACTGCCTGCGATCGAGTAGCAGCGGAAGCACTCACAAAGTCCATCGTGCCGTCTCTGAACGCATCTCCAGCGTCGCTGGGTCGGAGCTTAGGCGCGCATGAAGCTGAGGATCACGGCAGCGTAGCAGTCAGATGATACGAGGCGTCATCAATCGGCGCAATGCGGAGGGAGCGACGGTGCGTGAGGCGAGGAGCAATGCAAAGGCGGAGATGGCGATGGAGCTTTCCAATGCATAAACTGTCAAGTGTCAGGCGTCGCGAAATGTCATTCCGAGACTGACCGCGTCCGCTGGCTGGTACCGGTACGTACCGATCCCTACCTAGGTAGGTACCGATAGAGGAGGTAAGGTACCTGCAACCGCACTGGCACCCGCTGCACCTGCCTGCAGCTTCACAAGCTTCCAGGTTCCTCCCGCTCCGGCGCGATGGGGCCGGTACCCAAGTACCGATGAGGTAAGCCGACAAGCCACTGGCGCTAGCCTCTTTATGGTCTCGGTGGAGTCGGTGCTTGATGTGGCGCTCGGGCTAACTCGATCCGCACGTGGCGGATGCTACTTTCAGCCGCACAGACCCTGTCGCAGCCCACCCAATCTCACGATACCTTCATTCCGCGCCCCTTTTTGACCGGCGTAGTCAACGCAGCTGAGGAAGATGCACCAGGACAATTCTTCTCACGTAAGGCTGATTCTCACTTCGAAGTCTTCTAATTTTGAAAGTGTTATGAGATATCTTGTCGGGTATGGTTTCCTTCTTAACGTTGCTTTTTCACCCTTGCTTTTGAGCCATGCCTTTAATCTCACACTTCGTATTGAGTTGATTAGCGACCCATTTCAGCTCATCTCGCGACCCGAAACGTCTACACAATTACCTCCGTGCACAAATCGTAATTCATCAAGACCCAAGTCCTCCAACTACCCTTGATACTACCGTTTCTTGCACGTACTCTACCGTGAGAGCCCAAACTCCACCCTTCGACTGCTTCTACTCTTTACGTATGAAGCGAGCTCTAGGCTGCGTAGGTTCCGATGCGAGGACCAAAGTACTCTCCCTCGGGCATGCTGAGCCGCGTGCAAGTCGTCGCCTCGCATCCCCTCTCGGGGTTGTTGCCCCACCACTTGATCTCGAAGCCGTGGAAGCTGACGGCAAAGAAGATGACGACAGCAGCAATCGCAATCGCCGTCGAGAACGCGGCCGAGAGGACGTAGTTGTACTTGGACCAGAACGCGAGGTACCGCTGGCGGAGATACACCATACTGAGCCAGCCGGGGATCACGGCGCGCCACATGTAGGCGATGTTGTACTACCGGATGTCAGCCATGAGTGAAGACAACTTCGAGCAAAGGTACAAACCAACAGGAGACCAGCTAATGCCGCCGCTCAGAATCATAACCGGGTGGACCTTCGCCACCCAGTGCGTGCGGGGGAACTTTCGCTGGAAGACGTAGAAGAGGACGGGAAGGGCGAGACCGACGGGGAAGGCCGACAGCAAGGCCGTGTAGATGCCGCCGGACCCGAAGACCTTCCGCGCGCCCAGGCTGCCGAATAGCACGGCCGCGGTGAAGTACGTGTTGACCCCGGGGCACATGAAGCGGTCGTTTTGATTTCTGCAGCACCGTCAGCTACCGAGTCGCCAGTCTCGGGAAACACATGAGCCCTACGCCGTGCAGATATCCGGTATGTTCTGTATCTGGAAGTTCATCACGCCGGTGCAGATGAAAGCCGAGACGAAGACGGCCACGACCTGCGCTACAAAGGTGTGGCGCTGGGGAATCTTGAGGTAGTGGGCCAGCTTGAGATCGTTGTCGAAGTCGAGGGCATGGGCCGTGGTGACGTATCTGGAGGAGTCAGGGTCTTAGATCCCGGTGTGGAGTGGAGTGTTTCTCACCCGAAGCACTTGAAGAAGTTCATGGCGAGGGAATTGCCCGGCTGCCAAGCACCTCCGATGAACTCGGCGAGAACGCTGGGAGTTCTCAGCACGAGTCCCGAAGCATCTCTGGAGTCCATGAAACGGGCAAGCCTACTTGAACTCGACCTCCATCCCTGTCGTTGCGAAGATGATTCCCGTAGGAACGACAAATATAAGCGCCAATGCGATACCAAAGAACACAACGCCGACGGTTGTCTTGCGTCCGGTCAGCTTCCCTGCTTTTCTCGTTCCGCGACTGATGGAAAGACGTACCTCTGTCGGCCAGCCTGCAATAGCAGCCACGCCAAACGCAATGGCGAGGAGGTTGAGAATGAGATACCACCACTCGGGGACTGGAAGACGTAAGCATGCCGTCCACCTAAGCTCCGATGCAACTTCCTACCTTCCGGATATCTGGACATCATCCTGGAGTGTACATCTTTGAAGTCCTGGGAAGCGTCCTTCTTGAAACTTCGAAGCAAGCTCCTGAAACCCAGGGCAATGTCGTGGCGGTGATACAGAGTCGCATAGGATATCGTCGCAGCATAGACGGCAAAGAAGTAGTAGTACATCGTAATCAGGCTAGCCGCCAGGTAGACCTTGGCCTCGTCTAGCCACCCACGGTGGTCCAGGATCCTAGAAATGTTGTACGAGCAGCCAAAGTGGTTGTACATGAGATTCGAGTTGATCGGCAGGTATGCGGTGTTGTAGGCGTTGGTCCAGTACAACCCAATGATGGTGATGCCGCCGACCAAGACGCCGATAAAGGTGTTGAACGTCACGCGGAAGGGCACGATGAGGGGGTTCACAACGTGGGTCGCGACGTTCCAGTCGAAGGTAGGGAGCGGGTTGAAGCCCAGTCCCTTGCGGACGCCCGTGATGGCGGCGAGAGTGAAGTTGTCCGGAGCGATCCAAGCGACCCAGTTGAAGAGCGAAAGGGCACTGAAGATGTAGTCGGGGAACCAGAACCAGACGAACATGCAACCAAAGGCCACCAGGAAGAAGCGGTACCTGGATATGCTATAGATCGCCTTGAAAGGGCCCGGGACGGGGTGGTTTGAATCTGGGGATCTGTGAGTAGATGGGCACTAACCAGGATTTGCGTGCAGATAATGAGTCACCGTTGTGCAAAGAACTGTTAAGAGCAATGGTCACCAACGACGCGGGCCAAAGACAGAACGACGGATAAACCAGGAACCGCCTGCAGAGACCAGCGAGGCCAAAGCCCATCAGATTCGTCGAGAGAGCCAGGAGAATTTGGTAGCCGAATGACTGGGCGTACTTCTGTCCAAAGTACTGGTCCAACCACTGGGTGAATACTATTGAGTAGTTGCCGTTAGCGAGCAACTCAGATATCGACGCACAACACGGAAGGCTTACTGATGTATCTCGAGCTAGGTAACGTCTTTCCAACATTCGCCATGATGGAAATCAGCATGTGCTCCTTCTTGTTGAACGGCCCGGGGTTCAGGCTATGCCGGACCCCGAACAGCGTGAACCCGACGTCCGGCAGGAACCTCTCCGCGGCCTTTCCGACGGGGTACGCCAGGAGCTGCACCACCTCGGCCCGTAGCGAAATTGACGGCTGACGCACGCTGAAGAGCTGGTCGATGAACGCGATGAAGACAACGAACGTCAACCCAATGCCCCAGGCCCGGATCGTCGACACGGGGAGACTCGGGTCATCATGCGGATCGACCACGGCGCGGACTTCGGCGTAGGGGCTGTTCGTCGTCAGCAGCGAGACTACCACCCTGGCCTCGGATATGTCGCGGGCGTGGGAATCTAGCTTCGCAAAGATGTCGGCGTTGTCGAGGAAGGATTTGAGGCGCTCGAGGGCCCCGGCGGGGAAGTTGGGGTCGAGGCCGTGCTGGGAGACTAGGCCCTCGGCCGCCTGGCTGGCTTGGTTAAGCCGGTCATACGGGTAGAGGGGCTGGCTGGCTTACTTCGCGAGTCTCTGCGAGAGAGAGGCTCAATGAATGTTTTTGAGCCTCGACAACTTCTTCTCGGGTTGCGTTGAGTTGCCTTTAATTGAATAAGTCTCCAAGGGGCGGAACGGGCCTTTCCATCGAGATTGAGGTTTGCGCTCACTTTGCAAGCTCATCGACTGTAATCTCCACATCAAGATTCCCGCCCTGAATCCAGTTAGTATACGTTTCTTCGAGTCGTCGTGAGTGCAAGGCCGACCTTAGAATTCACGTCAGCCGACGTGACGGCGTTAACACCGTCTCCCGTCTTTTCGCTGACGGCACTCATGTTGATTCTGTTCCCACAGAGTACAGCGTGCTAGACACTATTTCTGAGGCTCAAAGTCTGGCTCGAAAGTCCACACGCAGCTCTACATAATTATCAGTCCCCAGGAGTACGTGGTCGAGCAAGGCATCGGCTATTTCAATTTGTGCGAGGGTTCTTTAAACTTCAATGCTGCAGCTGCCAGCCCTGTCGTGATTTTGGGGCTTTGTGGCGTTGAATCTGCAAATCACGCACAGCTTCCACGACATTGATATTAACTGGTAAAATGGTATCGTCTTGCTCACAGCTAATTTATGCATATGTACGGAGAGTGGCAACTTGTAGGTCTACCAGTGCCTTGGGGGACCGCGATCCTCCCTTACCAGTAAACGCGTTACGTTCTACTTGTTCGCAACGTGTTCTGGCCGGCGTCAAGCGTAATACGAGCGCCTCTGTATCGCGTCACAAGGGAGGGCTTTGGTCGCGGCATGGTCGCCAAAGGTAATAAGGCTTTTGCCGCGAATAAACCGGGAGCCGGCTGATTGGGTTACAGACGCTTCGGGTTACTGACGCCTCTATTCTGCAGGCTTTTATTCCTGTGGCTGATGATGCCATATTTGGGCCATAATTCCCATCAACGATAGTTCTAATCATTTTGCCCGAGATCCTATGTAAATGTGTGTCTAATCAAAAATGTGGGATAGTTCTCTTGATTGCTTTGGGCAAAGACACTGGCATCCTGGACATCTCCTCGGTGCCATAACAGGGCCGATTCCACGGGCCACCAGGGCTATGGATAGGGTTAGAGTTGGTGCCGTCACAAATGTCCTCACGGCCCCCATCTTCGTGGAAGGGGGCATCGCTATGTCAGCATTGGACTGCATAGTTACCACTCAGGATACCACAGTGATTGCAGAAGGCATTTGAGAGGACGAAGCCGTGTCGCGAATCGGTTTGTTGGACAAAAGGTAAGGTGTCAGCTGATTTGGGAGTGCAACAGGCAAACTCACGGTAAAACTGGATAAGACGAGGACTCTCCGAACGTTTTGCTCTCCAAAACAGGACCTTGTCAAAAGTGACTCTGATAGGAATAGCATCTGCGGTCAAGAAGCCCGGCCTGTCCTCATTCTCACATCGTTACACGCGTACACTCGCGATTCTTGAACACATTCGAAGCTAACTCATAGCACATGCGATCATACCCATTAGAGAATTCGGGATCCCGTCCGCTCTCCCATAGACAAGCTGATGAGGGCCAGAGTAGTAGTCAGGTCGGTGACGACTGGCGAATGCCTGGTGTTGCATGTCTTTTTTTGGTAATTCTTTGCTTGGTGGTGTGGATATTCCAGTGGTTTTCCACTTGACGAAGGTCGGGGACGGGGCCGAAGCAAGGAGTGTGAACGTCTCAAAAATGGGCCAGGACAAGCAGGTCCTGTTTCTTCACGTGGGAAAACAACTGTCTAATTTAACTAGCTTCTTCGAAGTGGGCTTAATATGCTTGCTTCATCGGTTTTGTGTTACAAAAGATCTACTTCTGAAGAACTGTGCTCATCTTAGCCGCGAGGCGTTCGCTCGAGACGCACGAAGCAGACGCGACAGAGAAGCCGGATCTCCACCGGAACTCAGCGTGGGGCAAAAGGTCTGTTAGATGCCTGAAGACACTGCCCGTTCCTCGCAAGGGGGCCACATTGATGACCTCGGAGTGATCATGACACCAATCACGGCAGCTGTTATTGAGTCGCGGGCTTGACCTGCCTCCTCCATGCTCCCGCAGTTGCGTGAGAAACTACATCTCGGAATATGGACATCTAGAGCTCCGATGAGCTCGAAATAGAAACAATAGCCGCGTTTTGTCGAAAACTAGGTTCAAAAAAATTAAGATCAAGCAAACTAGAGGACGAAACAAATTGAAACGGCCCGCGAGGTGTCGACATCAGCCCACGGCAGTTGAGCTAGTACGAAAAGATTGCCATCCACATCATCAAAAGCCAGACGGAGGTAATGTAAGTAGACACGAACTCAACTGTACACTCGACTACAGCCGCTTGACTAGGGCGTATGCCGTTGAGATGAAGGTGGACGGGAGAACGGAATGGTTGGACATGGGTGCCTGGGAGTTGGACCTTTCCCTCCGCCGACTAATCAAGACGCGTCAACAAAAAGGGTAAACACGCCAGAGCAGGAGACTTTTTTTCTTTAATTTTCACATACATACGTCAGAGCTGACCTCTCACTTTGTTTGTGCGCCGTTGCTGACGTGAAGATCCGATTAACTTTATTGAGACGAACGGACTCCAAGTTGCGAGTAACAGGCTTTGCGAGTGCATCGGAGGAGACCTTCACGTGGCGAATATGCGGAACTGGGGGGCATCGTCATTTTGGGTTGTGGAAAGTATGTCTAATTTTCTTTTCCGCCGTCAATGACAGAGCTGCTGAACTCTCTCTCCCGCCGATTGCTAACAATAGCCAAGGCCTCGGAACTCTGATGGTTGTTCATGCAATCACACAGACGTTGTTTTGCGAACTCCAACTTTACTCATGTGCCGTCGCCAAGTCCTTGACCGTTGGCTATGAAATCTATCACCGCCGCGGATATGGAATGATCCTCGAAAGGTTCTTCCAGCGTTGCGTAGTTGTACCCCAGAGCGTTCAAGTCAAAATTCGAATCTGCTGAAGCGCGTGAACGGGTGGGAAATTGACGCCGAGCTGAATCAAAAGACCCGGAAAATGGCCGATTTTACCGTTCAGCACAGTTCGTGAAGTGTCCGTGAGATGTCGGAGAAGCGTGCCGCACGTCCGATTAAGCTTGAGGATGAACTGACCCAAACCTATAGCGGCGGAAGGGCAAGTTTACAGATACGCTTACGGATAAAATTCCCTCTCCAGGGAGCTGAGAGGAGGGGGGAACCGTTGGAGAAACTGTCTTAAAGTAGTTAGAGATATTGCGCGTCGGATAGACCCGAGGAGTTACTCCTCAGTTTCGCCCTAATTCCAGGCTCAGCTGAGTTTGGCCCAGGCTCATAGAGTTTGTGAGGGGCTCCCATGGGGGTCTTCTCGTGAGGTATGCATCCATGGAGCCATGCGAGGATGTTGACAGTGGGCATTTCCCGGCTCGGCAGTCGACAACGTAACCACCGCGTGTTTGGTGGCGTTGACAGCTTGGCACATATCACCGCCCGACGTTGCGATCGCGGCCGGCTGCTCTCGTTTATCGTCCATGCTACGAATGTCAAGTTGTCATATGCGCCTTGCTGGGCTTGAACAAATTGAACGGACGACGAACAACGGATTGCGAGCAGAAATGCGGCGACGCACCCGTCTGAAATGCGTCTAAACCTGTGACCCGTGTAAGAGGGTCAAACCGTTTGTAACTATTCTTATGATTTGCATTCTGGAAAGACTTGGGACAAACTAGCTACTTACAGGTACTGCCCCGAGACGTAACTCTATCCATGCTTGAGATCAGGTGCCATAGTTGCATCATCTAATGAGAAGCTCCAGCGCATGACATGATTCTCGAAGCTGTAGGTGTAGCCTGCGAGTCCCTAGGTCTGACATTGCGCCCGTCGGGTGGGATGCTTCGCTGGGTATGACGGACCAATCTCGATGTGCGCGACCACGGTTCGAGCGTGAGACATATTATCTTTTGGCTTTTGCAGATCCAGCTCGCTTGTCTGACAAGCTTCAATTAGAACTATGATATTTTACGTTTGCCATTCACCGGGGCGCTCGTTGTTCATTCCGAGGCCAAGTACTAGGCACATGTCGTTTCTACTAGGTGTGCATGCGGACCAAGCAAGTGAAGAAAGGCCCCTGGCCAACTTGGGCATAAGCAGTGTCAAAATATGTATAAAGAGCCAGATCGCTTCCGTGTAACTAACTAAGCTGGGTGTTATTTCAATCCAATCTACAGACTACACAGCATCGACACGTTCTACTCCACACCAATATGCCGTTCACATCCTGGAAGCAGGCCCTCGTTGGCCTTCTGCTCCTTGAGGCCATTGCCTCGGGCTTGGCTGTGCCACCCAAGGTCGATATGATGGGATCGGGCGAACACCTTGCCATCCGCGACAATGACTTTCCTTCTCAGACATTGGAGTCTCGGCGGGATTGTGATCGTGATCCCCCAAGACCTCCCGACGACCCTGGCCGAGGGGATCGTACGTTGTCCTGATGAACGAAACTTGACATGTATCTAAGATTTTTAGGCCCTCCCAAACGTCCTCCGCCACCTCGATTCCGGCGGAAGAGAGACGATGGCGATGGTGGTACGTCTTAGCTCGACAAGTCTCAATTTGGAGGAGACAGTGATGTCTGACTATATTGTAGCTCAACCGCAGCAAACACCGCCGCCACCACCACCTCCTCCTAATCCTCCCCCTCCTAATCCGCCACCGCCTCCTCCAGTCCCGCCTCCTCCTCCGCCGCCTCCTCCTCCCCCACCGCCGCCGCCGCCTCCGCCTCCTGTTCCCCCACCACCCCCTCCTGTCCCGCCACCTGTCCCTCCCCCTCCTCCGCCCCCAAGGAAGGATAACAAATGAGTGATCATCCTGTGTGGAAAGCTCTCTGAGAGTGGTCCGAGTTGGGATGTCTTTCGCTATAAGTTCTTCGTCAAAGGGCTGGAATTTGTTACTGTGAGGATTTGGGTTCGGCGAGAATCAAATTGCCATGATCATTGTGTCACGAGCTGGGCTCTATCACAGTAAGGGGACAATTTGTAGACAGGTCGTCGATAAAGTAATCTTTGAATGTTTATATCGTGTCTTGCCAGTCAATCTCGCATTCTCACATCAATGGTTGTACTCTGATAATCACAATGACAATATTTGATACTCTAGATGAGTAAACGTACAAGCCAACTGAGCAACGACGGGGTTGTCGTCTACGCCATCTGCATGATGCCGCCAAATCAAGTGGGGACAAGGGATCCCTGATGTATTGCCCCCATAGTCACTAAGATGGGACTGGTCAACATTGTGGCCTCAGATTTGTCAGTATTATTGATTCTCAACAGAAGATTTCATGACAGGCGCTACAGGATCTCGCCATTCATTCCCTAAACTTGTTCGGCTCGCGGTAGCAGTAGCCATCCAACATTTGGAAAATCGGCAATTGATCTGAAGCCTGCATCGACCACTCTCAGCCTCAGAAACAAGCTTCCCGTTGTTTCGACGACCTCGAGATACACCCGCCCCCGCATAACGTTGCATTCCGTCTCTAGGCAAAGCGCGGAAACTGTCAAGAAACTCAGGGGTAGTGGGCTGTCAAATGACTGTTTAGACTGTCCTGCGGAGCCGTACTCCGTGAAACGACGAAAACCCTTCCCGAGCATTGCTTGCGGTGTTGTTAGAATATGCCACGGTCCGATATTAGCAGGGATGAGTAACGGCAAATTATTTTTGGCTGCAAAACAAGCTTTCTTTGGTCCACCATACGTCCCTCATCCCTAGCCAGCTGAGGTGTGAAACATTCGTCCAAAGCGATTAGTTGCCGCTCAGCTCAGCTTCCGCTCATCAATGTGTGACAGGGGCGACGTGAAGTATAGCCGCATGTAAGTACCGCCTTGCCCTCTGCCGAGTTAACTATGATCAAGTTCAGTCTCAACTTTCTCCTATCGTGTGACTCCTTACTTCAAATCAGACTGGACAGCAGCAGGCCTGCCACGAAGTTTTACGATCCGGGTGCGAAGTTGCTACGGTAAAGAATAGCAATTCAGCCGTCAAAGCATCTACTCAAATACTCGCCATAATGTCTGTGGTTTTCAGAAAGGTTTATTCTGCGCTCCGCGACTTGCATTTCACCATGGCCTTGCATAAGATACTGATGGCCAACCACAGTTCGCTCCCAAGAACGAGACGCCCCTGGTCAAACACCTGGGTGGACGGGAAGATAAGGAGAACGGCAATGACGGCGACGAAAAGGATGACGATTGCGATGACGACGATGACGAGAAGAAATGCAAAACTAGAACCGCAACTAAGAGTTTAACGGCCTCGACAACTCCGACCCCCCCAGCCACGCAACCTTCAGCAGCTCCTGCGAACCCTGCCAACAACCCTCCCAGTATTCCAGCCCCGATTCCAACTTCTCAACCACCTCCGACGTCGCTCGCCGCACCGACTCCGCAGCCGCCGCCGCCAGCAGCAGCGTCAACGCTAGCAACGTCAAAGTCGGTACCCAGCCCGCCACCTGTCCCTTCAAATCCCCCGGCAGTGAGCGTAAGCCCGGGTCCGTCGAGCGTGCAGCCGGGCGCAACATCTTCAACCCCCCTGGAGACGAGCATTGTCCCTCTACCGACAGATCAGACTTTGACACTTGTGCCGCCGGTTTCGTCAGCAGCGGCAGCCCCCGCTTCAGGCACGACGACGACTACGACACCACCTCCCACGCAAGCGAGCACAAGTTCAAGCAATGCCCGCCGGACCGCTGGGATCGTGTTTCTCATCCTCGGTGAGTCAGCCCCTGCGACCTCTACGTGGAGAGTTCTGCTTACTGACCGCAAACTATAGCATTTTTCGCCATCTTCGCGGCAATCTTTCTCTTTCGAAGCTGGCGAGCGAGGCGTAAACGCCGGACAGCCGAGAAGGCCAAAGCCGTTGCGGAGCCCGGTTCTCCTCCGCCTCCGCCCAGGCCGGCTCGGGATCTGCCCCCGCTGACTTCAAATCCGCCGATGGTTTCCCTTCCGCCCCCGCCACCAACCCAACGTTCCGGTCAGGCCCCCGCACAATCATCATTTACCCCCAGCTCATCCATGTACAGCGAACCGGCAGTCCTAGGCCCACAGGGTGAAAAGAGAGTGGTCATAGCCCGTTCCCAGGCGGAGGCAAGCCGCAGGGAGACGTCCCAAGCCCCTGCACCGCAACCTCCTTCCGGGGAAGAGAAGCCGCAGATCAACTATGCCATCCGCACGTTCTTTCAATCTGCCATTGATCGAAGAGTGAGGAACGCAGAGCTAGCCCAGGCCCGGGTGGAGAGCTGGCCTCCTCCTCCCTACATTGGCAAGAAGGAACCCAGGGCAGGTAGCTGGAGAGGGGTTGCTTTGAAACCGGCGAAACAAACTGAGCGACTGCTATCTCAGCACTCGATTCCAGGGCAGAGAAACTACTCGAGCACGTCACATGAGTCTATGATCCCCCCATGGCGGAGCTCCGTCGAATCGGATGTGTCTAGTCTTTCTAGCGGTTGGGGGGACGGTCCGCCCATTCCGACTCCTGTCCTGATCACTCAGAAGCCACTTATGGACCGTAAGATCATGGTTTCAACGACTAGGTGAAGCGAGATCGCGCAAGTGAGGGAGCTTCCTAGGGAGATGGTGTGAGTCGAAGCCATCGGCACCACAATCCTTTATCAACACAAACAAGACACTACAAAGAGAAAGAAAAAGAGATACTTGAAACAATTCTACTTGTAATTGGTTTCAAATTTATGCTTTAAGATTGTGTACTTCTAATACGAGTTGTGTCGTGGTTTAGGGAATCAATGCCCCCTTTCACTCTAGGAGGGAGAGAGTCCGACCATCCCAGATCCACCAGGCCACAATCTTCACAATGACTTCAAATTCTTCTACTTTCTTACTCTGACAACTTTTAATGCGGCAATGGAACTTTCTTGATTCGTTTTCAATCGAAGGGTTGAAATGGTTCTAGCCTGAGGTTCGGATTTCATAAGTCTCGACAAAGCAGTAAACTTTTAGGGACGTTGAAGTAAACAGCCTTGGCGGAGCATGCACGTCTGCAGGATGAAGTCTTTCGGATACGGTGTCTTCCAGACGAAAGTCGCTCCCTGTGAGCCCGCAGCTGAGACATTCTCTTGGGCGACGTAATTTAATTCAGAAGTTGCCCGGGACCAAGGGATCTCCAAGGACTCCAAGAGCCCAAGACAAACTGCTGTTGGTTAGACAACGCGTCAACGGCAACTGTCCTCCCGTCCCGCGCCGTATCAGTACCCCAGCTGCTGACGTCGCAGTGCGTGTGCCAAGGGGTGGGGGAACCGACCCTGGGCAGACCAGCTGATGATCACTTGAACAAGACGTGCCCCCCAAGGCTCATATCCCAGGCCGAAGGAGAGAGAGCTGATGAATCGGCCAGGGTTCCGGGTCGCCGTACAACCTGAGCCTCTTGGCCCCAAGGTTCGGTCACCCCGTCAATCCAATTACCACCCGCTGTGGCTGCGTCGGCCTATGTTTGCGGCTTGATGTCTTGATAGCTTCTGGAAGGTCGTTATCTCGGACAAGACCCCCAAGACACTTGGCCAGCCTGATCGCGTGCCCCAAATGGCCTGGTCTTACCAACTTGCCTGTCTGGGGCAATAGAAATCAATCGCTCGCTGGGGCACCGTTTCTGACCGGAGTTTTCGCTGAGACCCGTCATCCCTTGCCTCGGTCCCAGCCTGCATGTTTGCGCCTATTTAACTATGTGCCCAATCCAATGCGATGTTGGTTCTAGGTTTACCCGCTAGACTGTCCCATTGCTCTCAAGCTTTGTTCTGCGGCCGTCGTATCGCATCGCCAAGGCTGGAAGCTCGACCTGTCACCCCACGTTTATCACGTCTGTCCCTACCATACTCCCGACGATCCTTGGCATCGACAAACGCAAATACTCCAGCCAATATTCCATGCTACTCGGGCTGAATCCATTATAACATTCACAAAACCAGCCATCGCCATCATGGCGAACATCGGACGGAACATCTACAATCTCCTGGCCCCCTCCGCTGACAAAGCTGACGATGGGCGAGACGTGTGGGGCTCGCGTCTCTCATTCATCTTTGCGGCGATGGGAGGAGCAGTTGGACTTGGAAATCTCCTTCGATTCCCTTCGATCGTTTACAACAACCACGGTCTCCAGTTCTTCATCCCTTACCTCATCTCGCTACTTTGCCTCGCCATACCGACCCTCCTCCTCGAAATCTCGATCGGACAGGCGTACCGCGGGGGTTGCGTCTTGGCTTGGCACCATGCACACAAGCGCGCGAAGGGGGTCGGCTTTGGAATCGTCTATATCGGTTACGCTATCGTCATCTACTACGTCCCAATTATTGCCTGGATTATGTCCTATTTCCGCCACTCCTTCATAAGCCCTCTGCCTTGGACCGGGCGGAACGAAGACTTCTTTTACGGGGATGTGCTCCAGAACGTTGACCCCGTTGAAGGAAGCTTTACGGAAGATGGGACTGGCGTTCAGGAGTATACCACTTACCCTGGAATGGGTATGAACACAGAGATCACGCTTTGGAACCTCTTCACCTGGTTTGTTGTCTGGCTCTGCATGTTCAAGGGCATCGGTCTGACCGGACGCGTGGTCTACTTCACAATGGCAATGCCCATCATCCTGATGATCGTTCTGATCGGCCGAGGATGCTCCCTGCCCAACGCCATCGACGGAATTCGTCTCTACTGGACCGAGTGGCATGGCGAAAAGCTCGCCTCGGGGACCATCTGGCAGGAAGCCTGCGGGCAAGTCTTCTTCAGCACGGGAATCGGCATGGGGTACTACACGACGTACGCCAGTTACAACCACAAGTACTCCAACGCCGTCCAGGACTGCCTTATCATCTGCCTGTCCAACTCTCTGATCGAGATCATCGGCTCCATGTCGGTGTTCGGAGTCGTCGGCTACCTCGGCATGCACCCGGAAAGCAGCGAGAGGCTCAACACCTTCGTGGTCGGGTTCCTCACATACCCAGAGGCCATCGCCGAGATGCCCGGGGCTAACTTCTGGGGCGTGCTGTTCTTCGCAACGCTCTTCATCCTGGGCCTCGGGTCCGCCTTCGCCCTCCTCGAGGCACTCGTCACCATGATCTGCGACACTGACTGGGGCAGGAAATACCCGCGCCCATACATCTCCACCGCCATCGTCGTCGCTTCGTTCCTGATTTCCCTCCCGTTTTGCACCGAGTTCGGCTATACTTTGGTGGACGCTGCAGACACGTGGATCAACTACTTGGCTCTGTTCTGGATCGTCTGGAGCGAAGCCGTCTGCGCAACCACACTCTACCGGTATCGAGATGTTGTAGACCAGTGCGGTCTTGTCGCATGGTGTCTCTACAACATTTTCGGCTACATTGGTGGCACTCTAATCGGCCTCGTCGTTGCTCACTCCGTTTCTCCCGAAGCTGGTGCGGGAGTCGGCTTTGGAATGTTCATCGCTGGGACGGTCTCTTCTGTGCTGCTTGCGAAGGATCCCACCGCCTATTGTCCCGCCTTCTTCAGCAAGAGCGCTCTCATGCGCAAGTTCTTTTATCTGACCTCGTACTCAGTAAGTCATTCTCGCTCCATGGCACAGGCTATTTTGCTGATAATCTGTATTAGGGCAACCAGCTTCGCCGAGACCTCAATGCTAGCATTTGCACCAGCGGTCAGTGGAAGATCCCGGCTATCTGGGGCTTCGTCTTGAAGTACAACACGGCTCCCATTGTGTCCATCATCTTTTCGTTCGCCTACCCCAACTTCTATGCTGCGGGCCGCATGGACCCGCTCTATATCGCCAGCTTCGCCTTCATGCATATCGTCATCTTCAGCTCGCTTGTCGGTCTGGTCATGCCTCGATGGTTCAATGTGCTCATCCCGGAGAAGAAGGTGACCGAGGCGGATTATCCGATCTTGCCTGGCGTGATCTTCTCTCGCGCTAACGCGCATGGAACCCTTGATATCGATGGCGTGCCTCAAAATGAAGGAGTTGTAGGGGACTCCATGTCGGCAAGCGATGTTCAGAGGCCAGTTGATGAAGGAACATGGGATCAAGGGCGAGACCAGGAGAAGGTGACCGAGAAGCAACAAAGGCCTCGGTCGGAGACTTCAGCCTCCTAGATAAACGCTGGAGGGTTTGCTTCTAGAGAGCAAGACCAAGAGCCAATGGAGATTCACATTGATATCCTATGAGAACACTGGTGCCTAGTCAGATTACCGATTTTGAGTGAGATGATCTTGAAGAATTGGCTCACATTGCGTGATGCTTCGCAGCTCGCGATCAACCTTCACATTAGATACAGGACATTACCGTGCTAGTTGTCCAAGGTTACGAGTGTGCCACTAAAGACGGTCTAGAACTCCAGAATCATCGGCGGTAACCAAGAAGCGTATGTCGCAGCCGGCATCCCACCGAAGCTCCGCATCCCCACCAGCCGTTGTGGGTGTAAGAATGATTCATACTCTCTCATCGTCGTATGAAACGGGAGGGTAGGCGCTTGGCGGGAAATCTTGTCCGTAAAGGGCTGACCGAAATGATTGCGAATGATAAACTGGACTTTCATACAAAATGATTCATTTTGAGTAGATGAGCGCTCATTCTATATGCATCGCTACAGACATGTATGGGAGCACCACCGATAGGTACACTGGTATACGTCGACGGGTGCTCAAATGGCAGATAGATAAATAGCATATGCTCTGGAAATTAGATCAACATTGAATCTTCTCGAAGATGCCTCAAAGCAAATGTAGCCCGCAGAACACTTGAGCCTAGCAAAAGTCGCAAGTTGCATTGCTCAGGGTATCTAGAGGTACCAATGTGAACTACCCCAGGGGTTTTTGACCACGCAACAACTTAAGGCAAGTTTTCCCTACTGCTTCTTTTCATTCCCCAAGCGGTTCACATGATGAGAGTTTTGCCGAACGGAATGACTCAAACCAGAGTCCTGAAGACCCTAATAGTCGACATCGCCTGAGCTCAACGCAAGCCCAACCTATTCACCACTTATATCGCCTTCTTAGTATGGCGCAATTGCTGACAAGTGTGAACTACTCACAGCAAGAGGTGCCAAGCGGTCTAATCAGACATAGCTTATGTCTTCTGAGTTGAGGAAAATTATTTTGCTACTAGGTAAAGACCCTATTCTCCTCCGCATTCCCTCACTTACGCCATGATGACACGATCTTAACCCGGTCTGATTGAATGAAGACAACCAGAGCTGACATCGCCTGAGGCGGTTGCCATGATCTCGTGACACTCATAACAGCGGAAAGACGGATGCTAACGTGCGATGAATGCGTTTCTAGTGCGATCCTTGGCCATACGGGGGATTCTCCCACGCGGTCCCAGAGCAGAATGCACGAACCAGACATGTTGTCTCACATCCGTTGGGCCTCTCACAGGCGGAATCAAGTCACATCCAAAGTGGCAGGTAATTTCCCCTGTTTATTAACATAATTAGGCCCCACCACTGTCCCTCTTCTTCACCAGCTCGGTTTCGAACTCCAGCTTGGCTTCACTCCTCAGCACTCCATACATCGACGAAGAGTCGAGCGGGCGGCCCTCGGCATCCGAGAAGCCCTTAGCCTCTTTCAAGTGCCTCATCACCACCTCTCCAACTTCAAGTCGAGCACCGGACTTCTCGGCACAGTCGATTCCGTGACCAACGTCCTTCAGTGCGAGTTCCAGATCCGACCAAGGCCTTTCTCCACGAGGTGGCATGTAAGCGCCGGTGGTGAGCCTTTTCGACATGGAAAGAGCGAGTGGACCGTACTGATGCTCGATCAGAGTCTCCATCGCATCTGTGCCCAGGCCCGTCTTCTCGGCGAAGACGTGAGCTTCGGCGACAAGCTCCATCATGCCTGCTGTCATGAAGTTGCTATTGTAGACTATTAGCCAATTTATCTAATAGACTTTGACGAAGTTTCGCTGACGCACCCTGCTGTCTTCATCATGCTTGACTGCTGAACGTCTTCCCCAAGACGGATCGCCCCGCGTCCCATGACACCCACGATGAACGGGTTGATCGCCTCGATGGCATCGTCGGGTCCGGCGAGAATCCACAACAGCTGGCCCTGCGCGGCAACCGGGCTTGCCCCAAAGACCGGAGCGGCGATAAACATTGCGTTTCTCTCAGCTAGCCTATCGCGCGCTCTGGCCGATGACCAGGGGTGGACCGTTGACGTGTCGACGATGATCTTGCCGCTCAAGTCGACGGCCGAGGCGGCACCGTCCAGGATTCTGGCCAGGGTTGCTTCCAGGGCAGCGTCGTCGCTGAGAGACATGAAGATAATGTCTGCGTTTTCGACCAGAATTTGAATTTGAGGACAGGCAATCGCGCCGAGTTCCTGTAACGCCCCCCCGCGAGACATTGTCCGATTGTGATACCAAAGGCGCTCGGCGCCTTTTAGCCTGAGATGCTTCTGCAGATTTGTAGCCATTGCGAGTCCCATTGAACCCAAGCCTTTAAAGTTAGCTCATCTCATGGCTGGAGATCTCAGCTTGTCCGCATGATCGGAGATAGCCTCACCTATCCAACCGAGCCGCGGGTGCGGGGTAGACGTTGAGGAAACCGAATCGCTCGCCATGACGTTTTGAGGTTGATCTATCAATATTTCCGATTGTTTCGTGAGGTTTCAATCGACTTTCGAAGATGCCGAAAACTCGGTACGGCACATTTACATCTATCTCGAAGGAGTCGCCGATAGAATGCTGCCAACTCGCAGGATTCGAGTGAGTCAGTCCCTGACGAGACTCGGGACGGCCCCACTCTCGGCCCGCTATCCGTCGGCCTTGACATCCGAGGCCGACGAAGCCGCGATCGGTAATCTTGCCTTGCTACCTCATGCGGTTGTAGAAAAGACGCGATGCAGCTTACAAGAAAGCATAGATGTAATTGGAGCACGCCCCGTTGCGCATACGTACTGTCTCTATTAATACGTTGGAGTCTATATGGTGTTGGTACAGCAGGTCACTCTTTTTTCCTGCTCAGCGAGAAGCCTTTGAAGAGTGACTGTTGCGAGCCTCCGGCCGCGCCCGACTCTGTACGTCATCGCCCTGCTGTCCCTGGGCGTAACACCCAGCGGCCCACCCATTTGTGACCAGATCCTTTTGGCTATCGTCGTCTTCGACGGGCATGGAGTTTAGCTCGATCGACCTTTCTACCTGGATCTTCATCTTGTTTCCTTCCTTCCCGTGGGTAGAAAAGTTGCCCGTCCTGTTGTCGAAGCTCTGAAGTGGGAGATTTCCGTTGGTACTCCGGCCGTAGGGATTCTTCGAGTACTTCTTGTACGTCCCAAGCTTCGGGATGATCTTGATAAACAGTGCCTTTAGAGCAGGAACTGAGGCGCAGATGATGGCGATGTTGATCTCAAGACCTGACCAGACAGCGATATCAACGCCGACAACTGCGTCGCACAATCAGTACACTTCCAAAAATCCTTGTGCTCGTAGGCCTATGAGGGCGACATACGTGGTTGCTGGCTGATTGGAGCAGAGCCGTGGACATAGAGGGAGTGCAGTCGCACGATGGCGACAATTGCAGCACTAGACGGCAAAGTCAGCCAAGTCCTCTCATCCCGGACGTTCAAACGCACAAGGCACCGCAGGTAAAAACGCCGATCAGGACAAGCTTCGCTCGGAAGGTGATCTGCAAGCTCCGAAGCCACGGCACGGGAACGAAGAGAATGATCAGGTCGTTGAGGATGTTGAAACCGGCAATTGCATAGTTCAGCACCGACCGCTCAATGCATCCTCCCGGAGTCCGATCGTCCCAGTACTTGGCTACCGGCCAGCACGTGAAGATTGTTGTTCCCAGACAAAAGGCGGCATAAATCGCAAGCCATATTATGAGCCCCAGAATGATCTTGATGGCTTTCTCGGTTCGGAAGATGCGACGGTATTGGAAGAGGATGGAGAACTTGACGCATAGTTGTGTGAAGTTGTAACACACTACTGTTGCGTAGAGGGCGCGGAGGAATTCTTGGAGTTCAGCGAGGCCGATCGCGTCTCCTAAACCCCACTTGATCTCTGTAGATGACATGTTAGATGATGAACACGCTTATGCAGTAGTTCGCTGACTTACGCTGGATAACGGTGACCAGGTAGGCTATCGTTCCAAACTTGGCCATCAAATCAGCATCATCTCCATGATGGGTAAGTTGAGCTCCGAGAAACGTACCAGTGCTACAACCATCAAGACATCATCTGCTCCAAGGTTCTTGACCAGTGCAGAACGGGTGTATGTCCGCATGCATACCACAGCAAAAGCCAGGGTGGTGAAGAAGAACGAAGAGAAAACCAGCCCGTAGTTGCGGGGAACTACAGGAACGCCGCCCACGTTCCACATTGCAAGGGAACTGACAGGCGGAACACAGAATGTCGTTGGAAGTTTTGAAGCAGAAGGATTTGGGCCAGGACCAGGAGAAAAGCAAACATGCAAGAAGTTCCATCTCCACTGTTATAATGTTTGACAGACAAACTTGACAGAGTCCGCGTGGGAGGAAAGTTGGGATGCATGCACGAAGCGTGACGTCCTGCAGCCAGCCCGGCCCTCCAGGATCAAACAACATCACGGTGATAGAAGAAATGTAATCTGTATTGCTTCCGTCGGGTGCACAACCGGACGAAGCAGAAGGCGCCTGCAGTCCGTCCCCAATCGCTTAGCTACTCCATTACTCCCATGATTTGTGGCTCGCACACTTCCAATAACCCCCATCCCGTCGTTGGACATTGAGCTAGCTCAAGCGCAGCTGCTATTTCTCCATCACATTCACATGGGTCTGGCCCTCGGAACAACGAGAAACGAATCCGCCTCTTTCATACAGATATTAGTCCAAGGGTCGAGGGCCGAGCCAGCGGGTGCCCCTGAAATCATGCGATTTCTCAACACATACACACTGCTTCGCCAGCAGGTATCTTGGCCTGTCACGACGACTGGTGCAAGATACCTCTCCCATCTCTTTTGAGCAATCTTCGCCTTCGGTGTTCCAAGGCTGGAGGCTTATTGTTGCCACTGCGGTACACAGTGCGGCGCAGTGAGAACATCTGCAAGCAAAAGGACAAGGGGCGGAGGTAAGCACAATAAGGGTTGCGAGGGGCGGGAGGAGTAGCCGGGACCCTGGCAGGGTTCCGAACCACGGCCAAGTTCGAAATTGCCCGGTCAGTTAGCACTTGTCACATTCTAAATCTGGGATGCTTCTGCTGGTCCGACGTACGTGATGTGTGGATTGAATACAATGCATAACAGTTATAAAGCATCTCGAAGGGTCAACACATATATTAGTTGATAAAGATGCGGCCGTATGGTTTGCGGAGTGCTCTGCGGGTTCCAGACAAGAGCCGATTTCATCCGGATTTGACGCGCCAGCAAATGAAGTGTTGTGGCCCACGATTCAGGAAGCGAAATTCCTCATTGTTTCCAGTGATTGGATGTTTGGCGAGTGACAAAAGGTCTTTTGCTATGCATCACATTGTCACAGTCACAGCAATAACCAGGGCTCGAAGAGTTTCCAGGTTTCGTCTGTGAACCTGCATGGACTGGTAAAATGGCTGTCGAACATCCCGTTGGCCCAGATGTTCCTAGTCATACGAGAGAAGGCTCTCCTTTGACGAGGTTCTTCACCGGGGTGGAGATGTTGTCTTGAGCCCTGGTTCCAACGACACCCATCCCTGCTGCAGAGAATGCGGATAGCCCGCGATTGGTCGTCGATCAACCAACACAACCTCAGCCCCTGCATGAAGTGAAAAGAGGAGCTTCTCGACGGGGTAGACGCGGACTGAGCGTTCCGGAACAATGCCATGCATGCTGCGAAGCACGGGGAACTCCACTGCGCGAAGAAATCTTAGATGAGCAGTCTTTGGCGCGGCGCCAAGAGGAGAACGGGTGGGTGGGGGAGAAGCCGGACGGCCCTTGGCGGAACATGCTTATTTCGACTTGGCACGACGCCTTCCTCAGAGGCCTGCAGGTGGCGCTGGCATTCCTCCGGAAGTCTGTCCCCGTGGCGTGGTGGTGTAGATTAACTGGTCGAGTTTGGTGTGGACTTGGCCAGACATCGACGAGTCGAGAGCATCTGCATCTAGAACGAACTGCAATTAAGAAAGTGAAGAAATAATGTTTTTAAAAAGTCTGAGCTAGTAACTAAGGTTGACAACACTGTGTTCTGTGAAATGGAGGCTTCCAGAGAATGACAGGCGACGTTGACCCGAGAGGAAGAGCAAGTCCTCCTTCATGCACTGTAAACACTAGCCTCCTCTTTTTCAAGGGGAGCATCGATATGGTTGTTGAACTCTTTCTTGGGATCGAACAGAAACGCCGCAGCTGTTGAAAATTAGAGCTCTTCAGTTGGCAAAGGTGTTCGGGAGACTTACCGACGACAGCAACGGCAACAAAACAAGCCGCAGCGATCCAGACGTTTCTGAAGGCCACGACATAAGTGTCAAGAAGAGCGATTCCGGCCTTTGCAAGAATCTCAGGCGTTATTCCAGGGAGGCTAGCCAGGAGCTCGTTGTTGTGAGTGGTAAGACCGCCGATGAGGCCACCAAGATTCTTGGGATTGAAGCCAGCCGGCACGACAGCAGCGGCGACGTTCCCAGGCATGTGGCTCATGCTGTCGTTGAAGATGACGTTGTAGATGGCAATGCCGATAGTTCCTCCCAAAGAGCGGACGGAGATGATAAGACCGCTGGCGATCGCGATCAACTCAGGTGGGATACAGAGCTGAGCGGCGGTGATGAGGGTCGTCAATGTCATGCCCAAGGCGAAACCCAGCAGGACCGGGTAGAACCACACAGGGTCGCTTGAGGCGCGGTTCGTCGTCGCCATGCACGCAAAGAAGACCACGAAGACGAGAAAGGCGCCTACAGTCAGCCACCGGAGGCGTCTCGTGACGGTACAGTACCATCCGCAGATGAGCGAGCCCACCATGGACGCGATGGCCATGAGGGAGTATCGGGTGCCTACGAGCACGGCGTCGGTCTCGTACAGCACGCTCACCTGGAAGGCGAAGTATGTGTTGGCGGCGAAGAAGGCTACGCCCTCGGCGAAAACGCAGAAGATGACGATGGAGAAGTTGCGCTTCTTGGTGAAGAGGCCGTGGTGGAACATGCCATCCTTCTTGAACCAGGTCTCGTAGACGACCAACGCCGCTGCGAGAGCAACACCGACGGCAAAGGTCGCCGAGACATGAGGGTCGGACCACTCGTACGGGTTTTTGGACCAGGACAGCCCCAAGCAGAAGAGAACCAGACCTGAGGCCATCAAGATGTAGCCGATCCAATCCAACTTCGCGAGCTTTTCCGTAATGTTGAGTTGCTTCTGAAGGGGCAGAGGCGGAGGGTTGTACACCACAATGCAAATGATGGCGGAAACCGCGTACAGCCCCAGGGCGATGTAGAAATAGTACCGAAAGCCGTCGGAAGTAGGATCATTGGTGCGGTTGAGGGCGCCGCCCACGAGAAGACCGAGGATGCTGCCGACGCCGTTGGACACCATGTCCGAAGCCTGGCCGTACGCGCGCCACTTCCGAGGGAGAACCTCAGAGGAGACGGTGTGAAGAAGGGGCTGGGCACCGAACGCGATACCGATGATGCAGAACCCGGCGATGCACATGTTGATGCTCGTGGCGCGTGCCACAACAACGCAACCTACAGCACCAAACAGTGTCGGTATGACGATGAACCACTTTCGGCCCCAGTAATCGGCGCCTTGGGAGAATATTGGCCCCAGTACGACCGTCATGATGGTGATGACTGCCGACAGCCAGCTCGTCTTGTCTGAAGCTCCGAAGTGGCCCGCGATGGTTTGTCCTTGCTGTACGACATCCTCAATTAGTAGCTGCTCACAGCGGCGAAGAAAACTGTCTGTGCGACTTACCGCACCGGCGCCGATGAGGCTGAATAGCTGGGCAGCATAGATCATGGCCACTGCGAAGACAGCCAAGAACGTTTTGGCATGGAGGTGAGGCGCCGGTTCATCCGAGGTCAAACTGCCGTCCGAAGACCCGGGCGCGCGCTTCTCCGAGTCGACGACCAAGGCCACCTCGCGGGGCTTCTCCTCCATGTTGTTGTTATCCGCGGACATACCTGCCAGAGCTACGATCGCGGTTGTCGGGGCGGAGAGGTGAGAAGGTCGGAGCGTCAAAACCAAGAGAAACGAAGGACATGCACAGCGCAGTCGGGATGACTGGCTTCAAAGGGAGAAACTGAGGGGAATGTAGATCGACAGAAGAAAAACTAGCGGAATGTCCCGACGAAGGGGAAACCAAGTACTAATACAATCGGCACGTCAGGTAAAGACGATATCGCGCTCATGACTGATGGGTGCTCGTCTTGGTCGTGTCGATCCAAGAAACCTTCGGACGTCCGTCGCAGTCTAGTGCAAGACCTGCATTAGCGAACTGAACCACCACTCAAAAGCCTTAACAACATCAGCTTGACGCATGTCTTGGATTATTACACAGACCTTTTGCATTGGCGGCCGACTGTCACTAAACCCTGACTGATCCCGCGCAACCTAACAAGCGAACTCGAGGAAAGCATGTGTAAGTGCCAACCCGTACCAGGAACAACACTCGTGTAGCCCATCCATAACCCTGGTTGCATTTTCCCAGCCTCGAGGAAAATGTACTCCGTGTGACAGCACTGTGACTCGAACGGCCGTCGGAACCAGAAGAGATATCCGCACGTAAGAGGCACAGCGCGACGTCCGGAGCGGATGTTCCAAAACCTGCAAAATCCCCGGCAGCAGAATGTTCTCGGTAGCGCGGACGCTGCCATCTGGCTTGGTCTAGAGCAACAGTACTCATGCACCCTGGATCCTCATTCGACTGACGGTGTTGCATGGGTCTGACAACCATGTCAGCCACCCTCAGGGTTGATGATGTGCCTGGCCACACCCACCAACCGAAGCGAGAGTGTTGCAGGGGTCGGCCCGTTGGTCCTTAACCCCCCGAGATCCCCGGTCAGGACGGCACGGAAGCACAACCTCACGTTATTAGGCGGATCTGAAGGAATGATTGTTGGCTGAATATTCGGAGAAAGGTGACGAAGAAGGTAGAACGTCGTGGTTTGGGCAAGGCCAGCTGGTGTGTTCTAGAGCTCAGACAGAGAGGCGTGTATCCCCGCCCCGCAGATTGGTTGTTGAAGGCCTTTTCCCAAGCAACGTTGTGACGATACGCTACTCATGTGGATCAATGCGACATTGTACTTCCGCTCGGGAAAACGGAAGACACCGACTGGTTTAATGCCAGCGAGTTGAGGGCTTGATTGGGTCTTGAAAAACAACCCAACTGGAGGTTCAGTAAATCACCACCGTTTCGCTGGACCCGGTATCTCGCCAGCGAGGGAATAACGGGGTTTGTTGCACAAGACTAATATCCCGGCGGGCATGGAGGAGCTATCCGGAAGCGAGCCCCAATGAGCATCCCTAAGATCAACATGGATAATGGGCTGATTATCCGATTTGTCTTCACAGTGGAACTGATATGTCGAGCCCTGCCATCACCCTGGTATAGTTCATCTTGTCACTGGCCCAAAGACTTGAGTATCAATGCAGGCGGGTTATTTTGGACGACCGAGCACATGGGCATCGCCACGAACTTAACCTCATGGCACCCTTTTCGGTACTCATCCCGTGTTGGTGCCGCCCCCTTACGTCTGCTACCCAGCTCTAGAGGACGAAACCTCGTACGAATTCATCTGGTGCCGCCTCCGGGGCGAGATTACACCGAACGAGCACGGATGCCCGGTGCATCTTCTCGTCACTTCCCGGGCCCTGGACCAGTCGTCACGACCGAGGAACCAGACATTGGCGGTAATAGCTCCCGCCTGTTATCTTGCAACAATCATCGCAAACGACCGCCGATCGTCCGAGGCCCTGGATTGATATCTCCATCCAAGAGCCGAGTGCGCCGCATATCGTTGAGCTTCTGGTGGAGTGACTGCTCGCGGCTCCAGCAACAAGAGAAGACTTTTCCATGACTCCGGGTCCTCCTTCTTTCCGAAGCCAAGGATCAATATTCCCACTTCTTTCTTGCTCGCAAGAAGTCCATTCGATTGCATTTGAAACATAAACTTTCAGCCAAATCTTTGTCCGGCCTCGATCTTTGTTTCGGCCAACCGGTCCCTTTCGGTATCCAAAGCGAAGATGCTCGACGTTGTCATTGTCGGAGCCGGCATCGCCGGCTTGGCCGCCGGAATTTCGCTCCGCCGCGCTGGCCACAGGGTCAACATCTACGAACACTCGGGGATGAACAACGAGGTCGGCGCCGCCATCCACGTACCGCCGAACGTCTCTCGTTTCCTCGTCCGCTGGGGTCTTGACCCCGAAAGCGCCGGCTTCGTCAAGGCTGGGCCCATTGAGTTCAAGGACCCGGTGACCCAGGATACCACGGTGGCTATGTCTCACGCCCACAACAACGAACGCTACGGCGCCGACTTGTGGTACGCCCATCGCGTAGACTTGCACGACGCTCTGAAGAAGAAGGCGATGGAGCCACATGGACCGGGCACTCCCGTGACGATCCATCTGAAATCACCTGTGGCTGGATATGTGTGTGGTCTAGAAGTTCAACATCCAAATAGCCTGTTCGTAGTGTACTAATGTGGCGTAGGACACCGAGTTGCCTGCTATTCGCCTCCAGAACGGCGACGAGATCAAGGCCGACCTGGTCATCGGAGCGGATGGCGTCCACTCCATCGCCAGCGAAACAGTCATTGGTCGCAAGAACCCTCCGAGCCCAGCGAGTCACTACAACTGTTGCTACCGTTTCCTGATCCCCAAAGAAGTCCTCGAAGAGGACTCCGAGACGAAGTTCTTCAACGTGGACTCCAACGATCTCATCCGGCTCTACCCTGACAACGAGAAGAGTCGCAGGCTGGTGTCTTACCCGTGCCGCAGGTGTGTTCCAAGTTGTGACCCGGCGACAGCAGTTGTCGAGACTGACCAAGCAGAAACACGGTCCACAATTTTGTCGGACTTTTCTTCGATGAGAAGATGAAGTCGGTGACGAAGGAAGGTCAGTTGAGGATCCCGAGAAGACGCCGTTGACTGCGTTGCTCATTTGTGCTAGACTATCACGCCGACTTCGACAAGACCTTGGCCATCGAAAGGTTCTCTGGGTTCCATCCCAGCTTGCAGGCCGTCATTGGGTGAGACTGAACTGTGGTTGATTGTACCTCGCGGGCTAACACTGTCTTAGAAAAGCAACCGAGATCAAGAGATGGCCGTTGCTATATCGTGCGCCTCTGCCCACTTGGCGCAAGGGCAAATTGGTGCTGGCTGGAGATGCGGCGCACCCAATGCTTCCACGTAAGATAAGATACCCTTCCCCTACAACATCCTTTGGGCTAACATATAGTCTGAAAAGACCAGGGCCAAGGCGGCGCTATGGGCATCGAGGACGGCGCTGCTCTTGGTATCGTCCTTGCAAACGTCACGAACCGCTCCCAGATCGAGGAACGTCTGGAGCTGTACGAGAACCTGCGTCGGAACCGCGCCAGTGCAATTCAGATTCTCAGCAACGTCGGCCTCGACCAATCGCACCTTGTCAAAAACGACCTTCTGGAGTTTCTCAGCGAGAAAGACATCCCGAGTAAGTCGAAGCCTTTGTGTGGTCATATCTTGGGAGTTTAGCTAACGTCGCGGCAGAAAATGCTCCTGAAATCATGGCTTTCAACATGAGCTACGATATCATCTCGGAGGCTATCAAGGTAATACAAGTCGCTGATCCGTCATTCACTGTCCCTACTCAATTCTTTGATGAGGTTGCAACTTGCATAGAGCATGCCAGCGAGGACTTGACGAAGCTGGACAGCAAGGTTCAAACACAGGTTCGTCTTGAAACTGAGCCAATCGCAGCACGATAGAAGGGTGGACACTGGGAAGGACTGTGTATAGAACATAGCGCGTCAGGCTCTTGGAGTGTATGATACAAGTAACGCTACTCCTTCTAGGCATGGAGGAGTATCACTTATCCGGCCTAAGATCGGCACTCTCCGAAGCCCGAGAACATGTGTCCAAAACCCCTTATCCGAGGCCCCATTGCGACCCCCCTGCGCACGCCGTAATCGAAATGGCAACATTTCGCCGACTAAATTCGTGTATGGCTTTCTTCCATCCAGACGCTACATCGCCCAGACTATGTAGGTTCCCCATGGGGCATTACGAGCACGCGGAGGCATAGAGTAGACTTGGCAACGGGCTCTGGGGAAATGGCATATCCAGCTTGGCTCAACTCAGCAAGAAAACTTTTCGTTTTTATTTTCGTCCAAAGATGTAATGTTTAAGGTTGGTGGAAGCTAAATTAGTCGCTGAATCAAATTGTTTCCGCCACTTTTTCTCGACGCAGTCGAGAGCTTGCAGAGGTAGATGTTCAATGGTTTCGTGACACATCTGTATGATTCCTCCGCCTCGCTACGGCGATGTTGGGCACAGAACCGAATACTAGTTAGTCAACGATCATTGCAGTAGCCGCAGCTAACGATCTTGGCTTTGCGGTTGCCGGAGCGCAGTTGGGGACAGCACCCCTGCTCAACCCAAAGAGGCAAAAGCACGCCGAAAACCCGGCGAGATCGCTCCTATTCAGGACGGTCCCT